>ML823897.1:26116-40024 GCA_009831015.1 Picea engelmannii
GTGAATGCTCACTATCACACCACCTTATTTTAAAGGCCTTTTGTAATTCTTCAGGGTTTTTTATACTTCCTTTAGGACACCTATCAATCCAAACTTTAGCATCCCCTATAAGGGAACTTGCAAAGAGTCTCATGAAGACATCAAGGTGATCTTGACCATCCAAATGAAAATCAAAACTATCATAGAAGTGGGTCCAATGCGAGTTTCCAGGGATGCCCTTTCCTGAGAAGAAAGGTAGCCAAGAGTTTGCATCTTCAGGTAAGTCATGCAGCTCCCCTTGGGTGTTACTAAAGTCGAAATAGTTAAAACTCTCTGAGTAAGACCACTTGTGAGGATCAAGATTAATTGGGGGTGCAAAGATTGTTAAAGTGACAGTGGCCACAGTAGAGGGATTTGAGTATTGTCGCTCACTACGGGTCGTCATTGATGGAGTCGCCAGATAATTTGCTTGAAACTATCAAAGAAAAGGGGGATAAAATTTTAGTGGAGTCACCAGGTAAGATTGTAAGAGAAAGGTCTTTGAGGCAAGGCTTACCAAAAGATTTGTCATTGAGGAATATTGACTCAGTGTTCCCTGACAACGGCACCAAAATGTTATCACACAATTTGTAGCTAGATCAAGAAAGGCTAAAGGATAAAGGCCAAACTGGCATAATAGGAACCTTCCCCACCCAATGTCACCTCAATGGGGAGGTTCTTTCTGTTTAGGGAGGTTATCCCAAGGGAGACATCCCTGACAACCTGGGGTTTTGAAGAGGCTGAAGTATAAGAATCAAGGCAAAGTTTCCCCCTCACAGGTTACCACCCGAGGTTAAATAATCCGGCTAATCAACCAATAAATGAAGTGTATGCCCAACTGAAAACACCTGCTCGGAACAAGACAAGAGCAATACAATGTATATATATGCAGGCTATAACTCAAAGGGTTAGTACTTCATGTGACTATCTGAAAATTCATATGTAAGCAATGAGACAATAGATATCAATGAGATAAAAGTTTCATCAATACAACAATATAAAAATATCAATTCACCAATAACTATTAAGATGATGTAGCAAACAACATATTCAATCAACCATTTACTCAATAAATGCCCTTAATCATCATCTAATGGCTTATTATCAACATTTGCTGCGTCAAGATGAGATAACCAACTGTGACATCAGCCTAATTAGGGTTAGTTTGTTAGTTAGGGTTTCAAGAATTAAAGTTTTGAGAGTTTGTTTTGGAAACTATGACCTCAACATTGTGTGCCTAAGATCAATGCCTAAGGGTATATGGAGTCAATAAAGGAGAGGATGAAAAATTGAAGGGGTAACCGGCTAAATACGAGAGGGAAGGGTTCTAGAGTGCTGCAATGGCAGGGCCCTAGAATCAAAAGCCTAGGGGAAAGAGGCTCACTCCGGTGTTGCTTAAGCAAGGCCTCGTGCTCTTTCCTCCTTCTTTAGGTCAAACTTGGCAAACGACTAGCATAAGAAGAGGGCTAAAACAAGAGGATTTAATGAGGGAGAGTGTTGTAAAGACAAGGCTCTATCACTAAAACCCTAGAAGATGGATGACCCTAGGTGTAGATAACCTAGGCCTAGGACGTCACCCTCCTTTTAACCTTTAAAATAAAAAAAAACTAGCTTAAGGGAAGAAGTTAGATGAGTGTAGCAAAGGCTAGGCTCTATCTTCCTCCTTCAATGGCTGAATATTTCTCTCTAAGGGGACATATGACAAGGACCTACTTTTGTGCTTGTCACCTAGGGTTTTAAAATCAACAAATTTATAAGTTAATGCAAAAATACTAACCTACAACCGTTCAATCAAGAAGTTTTGCAGGAAAAACACTTACATATCATGAAGAAAAGCATGTGCAAACCCTAGTTGTAAACCTTCCTCAAGAGAAATGCCAAAATATGCCAAGAAAAGCCTCCCATCAACAAGTGCGCCTCACTTTTTAAAGACCAAATACCCAATAAGGGTGCAAAAATCAGACCTCACAAGTGTGAGTTGTTGTGTTATGTTCAAATGAGGGAAAAACATCCTCAATTTATAGCATCTCATGACCTTTAATTTAAAATTAGGTCATTAAAAATAGCCAACAAGGCTAATAACCAAAATCATACTGTTTTTACTTTAACTGCTAAGTAAAATACATAAATGAGCAAAAGGTGGGATCTCAAGCCCCTCTAAGGGAGACGTTGGCCCCTTTTGGGGCTAATCCGGCATCCAGAAGTCAGACGTTATCCCTTTTAGGGCTCCTCCAAGCTGCCACATGTGCCAGCCATCCTATCCAACTGCCACACGCTCAAGGTGACATCCAAGCCTCCTAGGTAATGTCCTGTCCATCAAAAGGAAAACGTTCCATCTGAAGTGGGTCAACCCCCCTAGGCTGGGCTCAGCCAAAGTGTCCTGGGTGGAACGTCCTTCTTCTTCTCATGTGCAAAGGCTCATCAAACCGTTGTCCTGTCTCTACCCCTGATGGGGTCCCAACAACCATCTGATGGGATCTTCAGCCCCATGGAGGTCCGAACTAATCATCTCCCCATGTGTACCGGTCCAATTGGTACTTGTCTGTCGGGCATGGTCCTACACATCAAATTTTTTTCCCTCCATGGGCTCATTAGTCACAGGGATCATAGCAATGTCAATCATATTTCATCATCAATTTTATCAAATACATGCATAAAACCCCTGATACATCTTGCAATAGCTCAAAGACATTACAATGACCTACTATACAAAGATGAAGAAAAAGACAAAATACTCTATTGGGCCAACATTCATAGGAGAAGGAAAGTTTCCAGAGGATATCATCCAAGCCATGTAATATGAGGTGATGTGGTCAAGGGATGTCCAGACATACGGGTAGAGTGAAAGACAGGGGTGATATTACATGTGGGTGCGTTTGTAGAAGGTGAGTTGTACCCGTCATGGATGCAATTCTTTCCAAGCCCTTATTACCTTTATTCTTTCTTTTCTTTATTGCTTTTTCTTATTTATTTCAAGGTCTAACTAGAGGACACTGTCTTGGTGTGGTGACCAGAGCTGACAGTGTTAGCCACAAGCACTTTCACATAGATGATAAGGCTAGCTCGTGATGAGACCCCCTTTCCCTTGGCCATGCAACCAAAGGTCACTGCCCTGGCGTGGTATCCAGATAATGGCATTGTCATACTGCTAGGTACCCATGAACATAATGGACTGGCTCGTGATGAGACTCCCCATCCTCTTGGCTAGGTCTTGTTTTGCTATTTTTCTTCGGGTCCCTCTTGTTTCTTGCTGAGAGGCTTTTTATTTCCTTCTCGGGGATCCCTGGGCGAGGCATCTCTAGGTTTCATTTTCTATGGATTTTATCTTTTACCGGCTTCTTTTACCTTCTGGGCCTTTAGCGCCTTCTCCCACGAGATAAGGAGTAACCCCACAAACATATCATCCTAATGTCCGAACTAGGGGAATGGGGCAGATGAGTGGGAAATAAGATGTAAGAGTGATGATATGATGGGAGCGGACGATGGACCTTCAAAATCCCCTAGTGACAAACCAAAACCTATGGGTACAAGCTTGCTAGGGTACCTTGTTAATCCCCCCAACCATGGTCAAGTGGGTTAATGTAAGATCCAAGCAGTTGTCAGAAATAAAAGGAATTTGATGCATATATCTAAAGGTTATGATGATCAAATACAACACATACCATGATACCTGGACCAATTACCTCATGGAGCAAGAGTCTTCTCCGATATAGGTCCAAACCAAAGGTGATGGGTGCTGCTGCTGCTGATAGGACAAATTTGATGAAAAATAAGAAATATGGGCCCTTCAGGGCCATGCTCAGGTCAATCCTGCTCTCGGTACTCCATGTCTAGGACCTGTGGGCCTCGAGACATGATCTCCTAGTTATCCCTAGAAAACGGGGATAACAAAGCCCACTGATTTTTTATTTTAGATGCCAAACACCTCAAATATGTTTCCAAACAGTTGTTGACAACTTTAGTTTGACCATTAGTCTAGGGATGATAGGTAGTGTTGAGATGCAATTAGGTGCCCTATGGCCTGAACTGTTGTTTCCAAAAATTGCTAGTGAAAGTGGGATCTTTGTCAGAAACAATAGAATGAGGCATGCCATGAAGTTTGAAGATATGATCCATGAAACGTTGAGCCACAGTGGAGGTGGTAAATGGGTGTTTAAGAGCACATAAATGAGTAGACTTGGAAATATGATCAACTAGCACCATGATGAATGACTTATTACCTGATTTAGGTAAGCCAACAATGAAATCTATAGAGATATCCCTCCAAATAGTGGGTGGAATCGGAAGCAGTTGTAGTGTGCCCAAAGATTTTACTGTTTCTCCCTTGTTGCATTGACAGACATCACATTCTGCCACAAAAGTGCGAATGTCCTGTTTCATACCATCCCAGAAAAAAGAACGTTTGAACCTGTCATAGGTTTTGGTAAACCCTGAGTGCCCAGTTATGGGTGTAACATGAAGCTCATAAAGCACCGTAGATTTAAGTTGTGACTGTTTACTTAAATACAAATGTCCTTTGTAGCGAAGCTCATCATTGTACCAATAGTGCCCTGGGGAAATTGGAGAATTGTCTTGCAATTATTAGATCAAACACGAAATTTTGGGATCTTCCAGCCATTCCTAGTGAACAACTTGGAGCCAATTTGGTACAATGAAAGAGAGGGAAAAAGAGGAACTCTTCATCTACATATTTTCTTGAAAGAGCGTTAACAACCACATTGTCTTTTCCTTTCTTCTAAATGATCTCATAATCATATCCAAATAGCTTAGGCACCCATTTTTGTTGCTCCGGGGATGAAATATCTAACTCCAAAAAATACTTGAAGCTCTGATGATCTGTCTTAATTTGGAAGCATTTCCCCAATAGATAAGGGCGCCATAGATCCACTGCATGTAGAAGAGCCAACATTTCCTTTTCATATATTGATTGGCCCAAATGTCTCTCTAATAATTGTTTTCTGGTAAAGGCCAAAGGCCAACCATCTTGTATAAGGATTGCTCCGATTCTTCTTCCGGAAGCATCACATTCCAGGACAAAGGTCTTTGTGAAGTTAAGAAGGGCCAACACAAGAGTGGTGCACATAGCCTCCTTCAAGGCTTGAAAGGAATGATCAACTGTTGGAGTCCAAGTGAAAGAATTATTTTTAAGGAGAGCAGTGAGAGGCGTCACAATCTTTCCATAATTCTTAACAAACTTGCTATAATAGCTTGTAAACCCAAAAAACTACGCAATATTTTGAGAGTCTTAGGGCAAGGCCAATCTTGCATAGCTTCAATCTTCTTAGTGTTAAGAACCAAAGATATGAATACCAAATACCACAATAGTACCAAAGATATCTGAATACAATCACCACACAAGATATATGGAACAATATAGAAAACCACCACTTTATTATAAGAAAACCATTAAGGTAGGGCAACACCATACAATGGATCCTATTATGGAAGGGATCCTCTCCTGTTCACTTGCCTCTTCGAGGGGGAAACCTCCTAGTGAGCTTCATCTTCATCTTCAAATACAATACTTCTCTTCATATCCCATTACATTGCTTGAACCCCTTTATATAGTGCTACCAACCACCTAAGAACACTCAGGAGGAGGAACCTTCTAGAAGTATAACCTTCTAGTAAGTCCTCTTACATTTTTTATATCTAACTACCATAGTGGGATTTATTTAATACTATAGTGGACCTATTCCACCTTACATTGAATGGCCTCCACTATTATCACTATGGGCCCTCCAGGCCCCCCACTACCTCTTTAGCTACCTAACATTTCATCCCCCTTATGAAAGCATTGTCCTGAATGCTTGCTATGAGGGTGTACAACCATATACCAGGGTCCCATGGATAAGTGTGGACCAAAGTGTTGAAGTAGACTATAGAACCAGGGTCCCATTTAGAAATTAAAGCCACCATGTTGAATTATTCCAACTTCCATTGTAAACCGAGGTCTCCTGTCCAAGTGCTCATGTGAACTCCACGCGGAAGATAGCGGAACCTAATAACCAACTGAAAATGATGTTCCAAAGACTGACACCTGTCATGTGGATCCAAATAAGAAGATCCATCCACATAGTGGGAAAGGGTTGTAACTGAATCTGGAAGGAATAATACCACTATAGAATATGCAAGATGGACACTGGTAATCATAACTGGCTCCTGATTTGTCACATTGATGTTCTTTACAGAAGGTTGAGTAAAGTCATCAAATAAAATATGAAAGTGGTTATCATCCAAAAAATGACAACTATCCATATACCAATCATCACAATAAGCCTCAAAATCATACCAAACATATACTTCTTGAGTATATGCATCCTTGATGTCCTCCATAAGATATATCTCATGTGTGCGAGCCAAGGACCTTTGAACCTTGTGACGATTGTCCTTGACAGCTTGTAGACCCTCTTGAAGATGGTACTCAAGGGTTTCAATCTTCCATCTAATTTCCATGAGAAATCGAATATCCATTTGAAATACCATATATAATATACCAAAAGAAATATCTTAAAATTATGTATCCAATGGCATTGGTCTGGTAGCAATCTGATCACTTTGTGAAAAATTATGAGTTCTGTAGTCCTGTCGTTGTCATGAAAACCCCCCCAAAATGGTTGATTTTAAATCAACAATATCTTCACTTCCAGAGCTCTGATTTGGGTGATTTGTTTTTCTTCAAAATCAACTATTTTTGAAACAGGAACTCAGATCTATAATTTTTTCTAGCATATTCGACCTCCAGGTGCTACAAAAATTAAAAAAAATCATGTTGTCGTCTGTGGAAAAAACCCTGAAAATTTGCATATTTTAAAATGTCGATATCTTGACTTCTTGGACTCCGTTTCAGATGTTTTTTTTTTTTTTTTTAAATTGTGTTTTTTTATGAGAGGAACTAAGATATACAACCCGTTTATGCAAATTTTGCACATAAATATACATAAATTGTCTCAAATTTCGCATCCTTCTTTTTCTTCTTCGAAAAAATATGCAAAAATAAAAAAGTTGCCCACACTTCTTGCCAAGGAAAATGCTCTAATACCAATTGTTAAGAACCAAATATCTGAATACAAAATACCACAATAGTACCAAATATATCTATATACAATCACCACAGAAAATATATGGAACAATATAGAAAACCACAACTTTATTATAATAAAACCCTTGAGGTAAGGCAACACTATACAATGGATCATATTATGGAAGGGATCCTCTCTTGTTCACTTGCCTCTTCGAAGGGGAAAAATCCTAATGAGCTTCAGCTCCAAATACAATACTTCTCTTCATATTCCGTTACATTTCTTGAACCACTTTATATAGTGCTACCAACCACCTAAGAACATTCTAGAGGAGGAGCCTTCTAGAAGTATAACCTTCTAGTAAGTCCTCTTACATTTATTATATCTAACTACCATAGTGGGCCTTATTTAATACTATATTCGACCTAGTCCACCTTACATTGAATGGCCTCCACTATTATCACTATGGGCCCTCTAGCCCCCCACTACCTCTCTAGCTACCTAACACTTAGGATCCACCCTGACACCCACCTTGCAACAATATGACCCAAGTACTTGACTTTTGAGGCTCCAAAAGCACATTTAGATTGTTTGAGGAAAAGTTGGTGTTGAGAGAGTAGATGAAGAACTCGTTCCACATGAGAAAGATGGGATATCCAGGTTTTAATATAGATGAGAATATCACCAAAGAAAACTAAGACAAAATGACAAAGAAAAGGACAAAGACATGATTCATGAGGATTTGGAAAGTGGAGGGAGCATTGCACAAGACAAAGGGCATGACCAAGAACTCATAGTGGCCCTCATGAGTTCGAAATGCAGTCTTAGAAATGTCTGCCTCTTTCATACATATCCGGTGGTAGCCAAAACGAAGATCAATTTTAGTGAAGAACTGGGCACCACTTAATTCATCCAAGAGATCATCAATGAAAAGGATGAGAAATTTGTCTTTTGTTGGGCGTGGGCCCATTTTGGAGTAAAGATTTTTTTTGGAGAATAAAGAACAAATAAGGAAAAGACAGCTGGCAGGAAAAACAACATGTGCAAGGTAAACATGCATGCAGAGGGGGAAATCATGTGAGACACGCATGCAAGAAGACCTAACCATGTTAGGGTTAGGGTTTTGGTGAGAGGATGTAAGGGCTATTAAGACAAAAAAATGTATAAATAGGTACCTAGGAGGTCTAGGTTGGGGTTCTCAGTTGGTTACTGTGTTGTTGGTCATTATTACTATGTTGTACGGAGATTGAAGGATTGTAATTCCGATCTATTTTGTAAGTTGTTGTGTTGATGAGAGAAAATAAGGTAGATCTTGAGGGTTAGATCACAGGATGAGGAGCCTGGTGTGATCTAGTCTGCCTCATTATAGATCTTGACCTGTGTATGATGGAGAGTTGTAATGCGCGAGGCACTGGAGTTTTGGAAACATAATAATAAAAGAGAAGAGCAACCAAATATTTGTGGATGTAGCCCAGGAGGGGTGAACCATAGTAGATCATGTGTTGTGTGATTGAGTATTGAGTATTTCCTTTACTGTTAATGATTAGATGTTAAACAAATGCATGGATGATTTAGTATATCTGTTACTTTACATGCATGAATGATTTAGTTAGATCTGTTACTTTACATGCATGAATAAGGATGACAGATTAATCAAGATGAGATGAATGCTAGATTAAAAAAATAAATATAACAGAGTTTAATCCCAGATCCCCACTCATTCCTAGGATGCAATCACCTGAGCGTTGCAATCACCCATAAGAACTATCTCGGGTGAGACTGCGCAGTGCATTCTGTGCGTTGTGTTGCCTCCTTGTTTACCAGGAGGGTTGATAGTTTTAGGGGGTTTTGTTGGAAACCATAGCAGATCTGAACCTGGGTCAGCCAAAGAATGGTAGCAAGAGTGAAGTCAAACCATCAAATGGTTCCATTGATGGTTGGAACAAAATGGGATTGAGTGAATGAGATCTGCTGAAGAATCGAAAAAATAATGCCAGATCAGGTGAGGAAACGTTAAAAGAATGAGAATATAAAAGGGGATGTTTAGACCATGGAACCCAACGAAGGCGAAGATCAAGAGTTGGTTGAAAACAACGGAGTTGGAATTTTCTCAGAAAAATAACAAAAACCCGAAGTTAACACCGCACAAATATTTGGACAAGTACGTATTTAGTGACTTGCATGAAGTATTTTTCTGTGATTTCCTGTATGTGTTGTAGGAGTGGATATTGAGGTTGAAATACAACCACCCTACAAATCAGATCAGATAGCTAGAGTGGAATTCTGTGGATATCGCGTAGTTACAACAAGTTGACAATAAATTTATGCGTGCAGTATATTTATGGTTAGACAACATTGTTGCAGGATTTATCACAGAATTTGCAGTAGATAATGCAAAGTATTACAACGCAACAAAGAAAGAGTTCCTGAAGGGACCTAGAGGTAGGTATATCAGATCGTTGTATACTTCCATTAATATTTTACTGTATAACAAAGGTGTAATGACAATTGCATCGGACAACTAAACTTCCCTGCGTGCATGGGGGAAGGGGGGAAGCACTGATAAGAGATGGATAAAGGAAAGAAGGAGGAGGCCTTGGATCCAATCATGATTGAGGAAGACCAGATCAAGCAGATCATGGAAACAATTGCAAGAACGCCTAGTGGAGCACCCTATCAATACAATATGAACAATAAAATGAGATCCATAGCCGCGAGGGAAGGCTTGGAAAGTGATAAAGAAGAGGTAGTTGATCTCCGAGATGTGGAGTAGATTGAGGAAATATTGCGCACTACATATGAAAGGAAGACAAGAGGTCTAAGAGAAGAAAATAGAGGTAGAACTCTTATCCATATCAGTGTCAGTGTGGAACCTATAAACCCATGTGCGACTAATACACCAGAGAGAACACCACCGTTTAGACAACCGAATTTCAGTGGAAGAAACACAACAGGAAGTACATTTACATAGGGAGAAACAACTTGGGGAGCCAATTCAGGAAGCATTGGTCAATGATCTACACCGTGCAGAGGTAGTAGTTCAACATTCAGGATGACAGGACATGATCCCACCATCAGGTTACCAGAATTCAATGGAGAGGCATCGAAGGACCCTGAGAAGCACTTGTTCATCTATGAGAAGATCTGGGAAGAAAAGCAAATCACAAATGAGTATACAAAACTTGCGCAGTTAGCTATCACTCTAAGATACCATGCACTAGATTGGTACATGAGCTTAGCTACAAATAGTCCACCACGAACAACCAAAACGATTGTGGATATCAAGAAGCTGTTGATAAATGAATTCCAGAAGCCTAGCTCAGAGGATCAGTACATGAATGTGATGATAGAGATCAGATAGAAACCAGGGAAATCTGTCTGGGAGATTGACCAGAGATTCAAACGATTGAAGGAAAAACTGAAGTATGTCATGACAGATATGTAGCATAGGAATATGTTTGTGAATTCACTACTACCACACTTGAAATACCCTTTGAGACAACAAAAATTTCAGACCTAGGCAAAGGCTCTGCAGGAAGCCTTGCAACTAGAAGATAATGAATATCAGAAGATAGATCAAAAAATAGAGGAGTTGAAGGAGGACATGAAGAATCTAACGTTTCAATTAAACTAGAACAGGGGTAAGGACAAAAGATAAGTTGTTTGGTGTACCACATGTAGGAAAAAAGGACATCACAAGAATGAATTCCCAACATTCACGCAGTACATGGCATCAGGACTATCAAACCCTTTTCCATTAGGAGGAATATGGTGTGAGATATGTAAGACATAGGGGCATGATCCATATCATTGTCCAGTGATGCAAAAATATTAGATAGTGCCTAAGAGTTCATATTGAAACTTTTGCAAGTCAGTAGTCCACGATGACAAAGATTGTAGGACAATTGAGCCGATGAGGGAAAGAACATCAGACACCTATAGGGTGCAGGAAGAAATGATGACAGGGAAAGATGCACCACAATTTAACCAAGAACCAGCCCCATATAACACTTTTCCACAACAATATAACACTGTGCATCTGTAGTACAATACCACACAACCACAGTATAATCTCGCGCAGTAAAATCAAGTGCCTCAGTACAATGCATCGCGAGGAGATCAAGTTGGCTACAGAGGTGGAGGACGAGGTAGAGGAGGATTTGGAAGAAGTAGAGGACTATTGATATGCCATAACTTTTAACAACCAAGACACTATGCAAGAGAATGTCCACTTCCACCTGCGACATTATTTTTTTTTCATGCATCAGATCATGACACAGAAGACTGTCCGACACTATTGGGGAAGATCCAGGAAAAGAGAAATCAAAACAATCAAAATGTTAAATGGATTTCTGTAGAAGCAAGGGATGATGGACAAAATATCAACATAGTTACGCATGGAGGAGCTAAGACAAGAGATCACGCAGTAAGACAAGATCCAACACAACACCAATGGGTGAAGAAGAATGCCTAACCATAGAAGCAGTTTGATGTGCAGAACTAAAAGGAGCTATTCAAGCAAGCCAGACAATAATTCTTGAAGCCAAACATTGCGTCTACATCAATTTTGTAGCATACTCAGGACATACCAACATACAAAATTCCTTCATCTATGGATCACACTAATGAAGCATAACCCCTGGGACAAGTATTATAAAGGATTTTCTGCAATCCTGTGTTAAACTACTAAATGATCCATCATCTGTTAAAGTGTTACAAAATATGTTAGAAATATGTAACATAGACGTAGAGGGAAATCTAGAATAGAAAATAGTTAATCATTTGCATACAAGGAGGAGAACAAGTAGAGAATTCAGACTGAATGCCAACATTGGAGATTTCAACATGGGGGATATTTGATCCGAAATGATCTTTTAAATGAAAATGGTTGAGTTATTTTGCATGAGTTAAATTACCATTTAGGAACTTAATGAAGAGGAAGAATTAATGAAGAAACATAGCATCCATTAAGCAATATAAAGATTTGGAAATAAGAATGAAGAACAACAAATCATAAAACACCAAAGTGATAACGGAGTTCGACAACCTCGCCTACGTCTATGGGACTTTGTCTCATTGGGTGAGGCTTTCTTATTTATGTTCAAAGATTTAAATGTACATCATGAAAGTGCCAATGGATTACAAAAATGAGCTGGTCGTTTTCTACCATATCTCAAGAACCCATCAAAATTGACGGCACTGAAAACGTATGAATGAAGCTCCCAGAAATGGCCTGCAAAGGTGCACTCCTCAATAGATTCCTTGCATAAAATTGGATTTGCCTCAATATTTCAACAACATTTATCTACTTTGAACTCTCCCTCCATGGCTTCAAGAGCCTCTGGTATATATAGGCCTGAAGTTGGTAACCATCTCCCAACTTCCCCCCAAGATATGACCTCAAAAAGGGCCCAAGATCCTCCAAAAATGGATTAAATCTCCCAAAACTCCTGAAGAAATCCATAAAAATCATACAATATAGTTTTAAAACCCACTTTGGGCATAAATTAAGGGCGCAACCCCCAAAATCCATGCTCTTGGACATATGGGGCATTGTCATGTGCCCAAGCGCTAAGGCTTGGCTCGCTGGCACCCTTACCATTCAACTCCTGGTCGTGTGGTGCATCCATGGGACCTCGAGCTAGTCTCCACGCGCCCCAAATTTTGTTAAGCCCTGGTTGTTTAGACCCAAGGTTACGCCCTTGGTTGGCGGGCTAGCCCGACCGACCAGGGATAACCCCTCATATCCACTCCCAAACGATATGCATCAAGGGTCATATGTACATACACATAATTGAGGGTTGGCCATAACAAATCCATGCCAAACAAACAACGAAGGCAATGGTCATATGCTATGGTCCTATGGTAAGTGTTTTGTGCCGGAGCTAGGGCTAAGCCCCAAACCTTACTCTGCCCACCATAAAACACATGTAACTTTAAATATAAGTTGTGAATGTTATGGTATAAGCACTACCCTTGGGAGGGCTGGTTAGCCCAACCCTTCCAAGTCTTACGCCCAGACCGGAGGTCACGGGGTCGAATCCCGTAGTCTCCCCAAAAAATTTTCCATAACAAAAATGGACCAATAAATGGCTGCCATGTGGCAGATCATGACTAGGCCACATGGCACCTTACCACTTTCCAACAAACTTCCATGTTTCAATCACCGATTCGTCCACTTGTATGCCTGCATGTCTTCCCAGTTAGCAACCAACTGTACCTGCCATATCATCCCCTTGCCACGTGTCGTACGAACCTGCCACATCAACCATACAGATGTGCCATGTATCACCCTTACAGTGGTGCCACATGTCTGATCCAGGTGGATATCAGTGACCACCCACCTTTTTCGACTGGCTCAAAGCAATTTTCTGGCAATTTTGGCAAGTTACTATTTTTAGCAGGTTTCAACTTCCAGGGCCATTTTGAGGGCCTAAATGAAGGTTTTTCGAGATCAATGTTCTCAATGATAACTAAAGGAATAATTGAGCCCCCAAAATGAATCTTCTCAACCATACCTTTCCAATGAGCTATCATACACCTAAAACAAAGATCGTATGCAAAAGTTACAACCCCGGGAAGTTGATGTACTAACTTACCCAAATGGGGCCCACATGACTTTTGGCGCTTCATCTCCTAGGGTTAGGTTTTTGGATGTCTAGGGTTTTTGGCATTCCCATTTATTGTAAAAATCCCTTCAGAGCCTCATTGTAATCATCTTCTTACGAATGCGAGTAGCCGTCACATCTCTTCTCAGAGATAAGCTGTCACCATTCTAGCGAGTCTTTCACTCTGTATTTTTACAGTCTCTGTACATTTCTTTCATTAATAGAAATCATGTATTACTGTATCTCTGTGTTTATGGTTG
>ML823897.1:40124-51464 GCA_009831015.1 Picea engelmannii
CACATCAGTTGTATAGTCGTATGGCCTATACAGTCAGCTGCCACATCAACATTGTATAGACTATACAGACTGTACAGTCAACCTCTTTTTTTGCTTGTTTGACGAAACAAACATATCGCGATATCTTGAGCATACGATGTCCGTTTGAGCTTGTTCAAGTTGCGTTGGGTTCGTAACGTCGAGGAATACACACAAATTTGTTTTGAAGAGATTTTGAGAACTTTTATTTTTAGGTCTTTCTGAGCCCCATCTTGGCTCCGGGATCCATTCTGGATCACACCTCCCCACTAAAGATCTTTTGGTCCTCCAAAAGGTTACAAAATGGACCTTACTGATTACATACTCATAAGGACAAAAAAAAAACACTATGTTGTACAAAAATGATGTTATAACAGGTCATCATTTCAACATGTATGATTACATTAATGGAGGCAAAATACAATGAAGATGTGACATCCACTTCTGGAAAAACCAAGTGGCTGGTTTCTTTCCTTAATAGTGTTCCTCTTGCTTCATTGGTAATGCCTCTTCCTTTGTGAGTACATGCACAATCCTTTTGTCCTTCTTTGGATGAAGCTCTGGATTAAGCTTCCAACATTTAGCCTTTTGATGTCCACCCCTGTTACAAGAAGTGCAGTGAGTTTTTGGCATCCAAACTTGTTTTCCCTTCTCTTTCTTCCATTGTGGAGTTGAGTATTTATGTCGTGGCTCCTTCCTGGTCGACATAAACTTCCTGTACAAATATTGTCTCTTCCAACACTTGGCCACACAATGCTTAGGTGAATGACAAAAAGTACAAGGATACATATTCCACAAGTTTCGGATTACATGATTATGTTTTTTATAATCAAAAAGAGAATTGGAAAAATCATTACCATTATACCTGTCTTGCTAAACTTCACTTTTATTTGGGGATGATTTTCATTCACTATCACCATCAAGGAGTGATACACCAACACCTTTCGTGAAGTGTTCCTGCAATGACTTAAGTTGATCATTTGAAGCATCACTTGCTTCCAAGGCTTTGGAACCCATCTTGGAGAATGCTCCAATATCCTTTTTTCCATATCCCAATCCTAAATAATGAGGTATTTCCACAACCTCTATCGGATTAACGATACCTTGGCCCTTATTTCCAAGGTCCTTTCTTTCATAACCCATCTTGGTTAGCAATTTCAAACCTATACCTCTTGTATGTTTTTCAAATGCACCAAAAGAACCATCTTGATGGGAACATTGCGAAATTGATGAATGACTTCCACTGCATACCTCAAAGATGTTTTTTGAATTTGGTGTAGAAGGAAATTCCTTCAATTCTTCTTCGCTTTTGTTGTTCTTTGAATATTTCCCTTGAACCGATCTCTTCCGTTCCAAGTAATCTTCATACAACACTTTCACCATCTCTGACATGGCAAAGAGAGTTTTTCGCATATCCTTCTCATCTTGAGAGAGTCCCTCTTTAGATGCCATTTTCTCAACTGAGATGAGCTTTTCCCTGGTAAACATGCAAACTCAAAATCCAACCGTCAACTAGCTCTGATACTACTTGATCCGAAAATAATCTTTTAAACGATAATGGTTGAGTTATTTTGCATGAGTTAAATTACCATTTAGGAACTTAATGAAGAGGAAGAATTAATGAAGAAACATAACATCCATTAAGAAATATACATATTTGGAAATCAGAATGAAGAACAACAAACCATAAAACGCCAAAGTGATAACATAGTTCGGCAATCTCGCCTACGTCTCCGGTCCTTTGTCTTAGTGGGTGAGGCTTTCTTATTTCTGTTCGAAGCTTTAAATGTACATCATGAAAGTGAGAATGGATTACAAAAATGATCTGGTCATGTTCTACCAGATCTCAAGAACCCATCAAAACTGACGACACTGAAAATGGATGAATGAAGCTCCCAGAAATGGCCCGCAAAGGTGCGCTCCTCAATAGCTTCCTTGCATAAAATTGGCTTTGCCTCAATATTTCAACATCATTTCTCTGCTCTGAACTCTCCCTCCATGGATTCAAGAGCCTATGGTTTATATAGGCCTGAAGTTGGTAACCATCTCCCAACTTCCCACTAATATCTGGCCTCAAAAAGGGCCCAAGATCCTCCAAAAATGGATTAAATCTCCAAAAACTGTTGAAGAAATCCATAAAATTCATACAATATAGTTTTAAAACCCACTTTGGGCATAAATTAAAGGTGCAGCCCCCAAACTCCGTGATCCTGGGCATATGGGGTGCTGCCATGTGCCTAAGTGCTAAGGCTTGGTGTGCTTTCCCCCTTACCGTTCATCTCCTGGTCGTGTGGCGCATCCATGGGACCTCGGGCTAGTCTCCACACGCCCCAAATTCTGTTAAGCCCCGGTTGTTTAGACCCCAGGTTACGCCCTTGGTCAGCGGGCTAGCCCGACCGACTGTGGTTAACTCCTTATATCCACACCTAAACAATATGCATCAACAGTCAAATGTACATAGACGTAACCGAGGGCTGGCCATAACAAATCCGTGCCAAACAAACAATAGAGGCAATTCTCATATGATATGGTCCGGTGGTAAGTGTTTTGTGCTGGGGCTGGGGCTAAGCCCCAACCCTTACTCCACCGGCCATAACACACATGTAACTTTAAATATAAGTTGTGAACGTTATGGTATAAGCACTACCCTCGGGTAGGCTGGCTAGCCCAACCCTGCCAAGTCTTACACCTGTACCAGAGGTCACGGGGTCGAATCCCATAGACTCCAATTTTTTTTTTCCATAACAAAAACAGACCAATAAATGGTTGCCATGTGGAAGCCCATGATTGGGCCACGTGGCACCTTACCACTTTCCAAAAAATTTCCACGTGTCAATCGTTGATTCATCCACTTGTCTGCCTGCATGCCTGTCCAGTTAGCAACCAACTGTACCTGCCACATCAGCCCCTTGCCAAGTGTCATACGAACCTGCAACGTCAGCCATACGGATGTGACACATGTCACCCTTGTAGTGGTGCCATGTGTCACACCTTGACTCATCCACATCAACGCCAATGCACCCTGCCACGTCAGTTTTATGGTCGTACAACTTGTACAGTCAGCTGCCATGTCAACACTGTACAGACTGCACAGTCAACATCTTTTTTTGCCTGTTTGACGAAACAAACAGATCACGATAGCTTGAGCATACAACCTCTGTTTGAGCCCATTCAAGTTGCGTTGGGTTCATAACGTTGAGGACTACACACACGTTTGTTTTGAAGAGATTCTGAGCACTTTGATTTTTATGCCTTTCTAAGCCCCATCTTGGCTTTGGGATCCATTCTGGATCAATATTATACTGGATTTAGGATCTGAAGTAAATGTGTTACCCAAGAATACATGAAAATTTATGCGAGAGCCCACATTAGGATATTCACCTGTTCAGCTGAAACTAGCAAATCAACACAGAGTTATGCCAATTGGAAGGCTAAAGGGTGTGACAATAGATCTGTATGGAGTGCGTACTAAAGCCGATTTCGAGGTGATAGAAATAATGGATGTCACAACACCTTACCTAGAATTGCTTGGCTTGGATTGGGCATTTGACAACTATTCCATAATTAATTTGAAGACAAGGAAGATGACATTTGATTCATGAGAGTACAGAGTCGTTGCGCCACTAGACCCATCAAAAGGAGAAAGGTTTGTAGAACCCACTTGCTTAGACTTGGAGGAAATCAACCAGTTATACAGAACCACTGCGTGAGAAGAAGATTATGTGAATCCAACTACAGATGGGGTACTCAGTTGGATAAGTATCACGTCATGCATGTCAGACTCATATATAGGGCTAGAGAATTAACAACAAAGATTACATGAAGTATCCACAAGAATGTGCACAAGAATAGACAGTGCAGTAAGATGGGTAGGTACAGAGATTAGAGAACCTCCCAACTTTTATGGGGTGAATGAATTAGAAGAATACATAACAATATATGAAGATTAAGTGTTAGAAAATCAGAGGTTCTTAGCTCTCGAAATAACACTCAAGGAAACACTGGCAATATGGTGGGGTGCACACAAAGAGACAGTCAAGGACTAGTACCAATGTAAGCGATTACTACGCATCAGATTTGGCACAGAACATGGAAGCAATCAACTACAGAGATATGATGGAAATGAGACACCAGTAGAACACTTGGAAAAGTGCAGAACACTACAAAAAATGACACCACCAGAAGAATGGCCTCATCACTTCATTCACACATTGGAAGGAATTCCAACGAACTGGTATGTAGACCAGGAACTGCGCAGAGGAACTGTAGAATGGAAAAAATTACAGCAGAATTTTATAGTCACTTTCTCATTTGAACATGAGAACCCCAACATGGATTCAACACTCAAACAAATTAGAAGGGTAATATTCATTCAAGAACCAGAGGTTGAACTTATAACAGAGTACCAACAACATAATCGACAGATAGTGAAAGAACTATTGTCATGCTACCATGTGCAGGAAGAAGCACCAAATGAAGATTTGCTGCATAACATTCAAATTATAGAAATTGAAAGGGAAAGAGAGGTGGACGGTCCATCTCTCGAACCAACAACATTTTATGCGCCAATCAAGGTGAAGAAAGTAAATATTGGGACCAATGATAATCCCAAAATAGTCAACATTGGAGACTACTGGGATGAACAAACAGTAGAAATAATAACAAAGTTATTGCATGAGTACAATGACCTGTTCCCAACAAACTTTAGAGAGATTAAAGGTAGGAGAGATGAAGATACCTCTCAAACCTGAGGCTAGATCAGTCAGACAATGACCATATAGATTGAACCCAATATATAAGTAGAAAGTAAAAGTAGAAATTGACAGAATGTTAGAAGATAGTATCATAGAACCAGTGGAGGAATCTGAATGGGTAAGCCCTATGATAGTTCATGAGAAGAAGCAAGGAGGCATAAGGATATGTGTAGATCTCAGGAAACTGAATGATGCTTTCCTACATGACCCTTTTCCCACACCTTTCACGGATGAGGTATTAGAGAATGTAGGAGTCCATGAAGCATACTCGTTCACAGATGGATTCTCAGGCTACCATCAGATCAAGATAACCCTAAAGGACATGTACAATACTACTTTTGCCATAGAATGGGGATCCTACCAATACATAGTCATGCCTTTTGGAATAAATAATGCACCAACAATATTATCAAGAGTAGTCATAGATGCATTCAAAGAATTCATCCATCAGTTTTTAGAAGCATATCTGGATGATTGGACAGTCTATAGTCTGTTGAAAGATCATGTAGAGGTGTTAAGGCTGATGTTGGAAAGATGCAGGTAGTTTCAAATATCATTAAATATCAAGAATTGCATTTTTGGGACACTATTTGGAATACTATTGGGCCATATAGTGTGCAAATAAGGCTTGCTAGTAGATCCTACCAAGATTGCAGTGACTGTCAATTTTCCACCACCAAAATTGGCATGTCAGTTGAGAGAAACATTGAGACACTCATGTTACTACAGGAAATTCATAAAAGGGTATGCGCAGATCACTGCGCCAATGGAGAAACTGTTGAAGAAAGATAGTAAATTTTAGTGGAATGAGGATTGTCAGCGAGGGTTGGACACTCTCAAAGAGAATATGGTAACAACATTGATACTAGTATTCCCAGAATGGGAAAAGACATTTCGTGTGCATGTAGACGCATTAACCATAAAACTTGGATCTATTCTGGCACAACCAGGAGTAGGAGAGTTAGACCATCCTATAGAATTTGCAAGAAAAAAATGTCAGAGTCAGAGCATAACTACAATACTATAGAAAGAGAAGGCCTAGCAATCATATATGCACTACAAAATTTCAGACACTATATACTTGGGAAACATTTTAAAATGTTCACAGATCATTCTGCCCTCAAATACCTAGTCAATAAGCCAGTGTTGGGGGGGAGGATCTGTAGATGGTTACTATTGTTCCAGGAATTTGACTTTGAAGTGATAGTCAAGCCAGGGAAGTTGAATGCAGGGCCTAATCACCTGTCAAGGATCACCAATGGAGAAGAATCTACAAACTTAGAGGACAACTTCCCCGACGCACAATTATTTTCAGTCCAAGTAGTTGATGAATATTTTGCTGACATCACTCAGTACTTGAGTACAGGGACTACGCCACAAGAATTCAACACTATGCAGAAGATGTTAGCACCTAGGAATCACCTTCAGATTGCATGGAAGGCAAGCCCAATACCCATCAGGTTATAAGTGAATGTAAGAGTGTTTAAAAGGTCAAATGGAAAAAGACTCAAAATGATAATGTTCCAACTCAGAAAACAGGGCTAGTATGCACTAGTAGTCAAGGTCTTGGCTAACTTCAATCAGTAGTTTGGGAGTAATTATGAATAGAGGGAAGAATTGAATAAGAGAAATGTAGGGGCTACTGTAAACATCAGGTCTACAAAAGCCTAAGTAGGAAAGTTTCTTAACACAAGATCTTCTTGAACTCAGAAACTAAGGAAACTAAATAAACATCATGATAATATAATGATCAAACATCCACCATAACATCACCACAATCATTCATGTGAATCATTCAAAGAATGAACATTTAGCATCATAAAAAAATAAGCTGATTTCTATTAGCCAAAATGTCTTAAGTCCAGTACATAGCTAGATCACAGTTACTTCATCAAAATATTACAGTCTAAGGGAGCCTTTCTCAACCATCTGAACCCACTAAAGCATTTGATCTATCTATTTATAACAAAAGGGAGGCAATAGCTGAAGGTACGAGCTGGCCTCCTTCCCTTGAAAATCTCTAAACATTTATTTGATCTAACAACTTATTTAACAACCTATGCTATAAAACAGGAAAATGTTGGTGACTAATCCAACCAAACTTCAAACTGATTTGATTCCCTTTTGCTACGCAGATCCTTGTTTTCCATGTGTCTTTCAAAGCATGTGCTTGTCTTCATGATGCCAACTGCTGTTTCTACAACCTTCTCCATCATCATCTTATCCAAAATTTCGTTAGCTTGGCCCTCCTAGATCCCTGGTGACTATTGGCAGCTTCCTTGGGTATCAAATCTAGGTAGTACACTTCAAAATGGGACAAGGAGAAAAGGTAACGCCTGTAGGTAGCGCCACTGTGCTGCATATGTGTGCAAACCTTTGTCCTCTGTGAAATATTAGGTAGCAAAATTATGTAGCGCCCCTTATGCTGTGTCTGTGTGTAGGCTTATCTTCTGCCAGATATTAGGTAGCGCTTGTAGGTAGCGCCATTTATGTTGCATCTATGTGCAGGTTTAGGTAGAACTGTCAAAACGCAACGCCTCCAATATTGAATATGTGTAGAGCTAGTAGTGGCCTTGCATAATTTCAAACCCATTATACTTAGGTGACTTGGCAGTACTATAGGTAGTTCATTTTACCACTGAGGGAGTTATCACTTCGCAAAATCCCAAAACTATGATAGTTAAATGCTTAGAAGCCTGTATAGATGGAAGAGGTAATATTTGAAAAATAGTTTACCCTCTCAAAAAGGAAACATCCTAAAAAATGGGGCTCACCTTTCATCAACTATCAGTTACCCTAACATTCAACCTCACACTCTTTCTTGTAGAAGGAGGATCTTCCTTTGGCACAATAGACTTCTCCTTCTTAGAAATCCCAGGATTCTTCTTAGAACTGGCAGGCCTCTTTTGTGGAGTTATGCTCTCCTTGACTGCTGGTGTCTCTTTTTCAATGGCAGCTTCAACCAATACCTGCAAATTTATTTAGGCCACCTCATCTCGATATTGCTGCAACTCAGCTTTGAGCCTCATGTTCTGAGACTAGAAGCCTCTGTTCATCCTATAGAGGTTCTTGAGTTGCCTATGGAGAGGCTGGGCCCTTCTAGCTGTAAACCTTGCCAAGTCAAGGGTGTGACTATAGCCATCCATGAGCTCATTCATCTTTTCTCTTTCAGACGTGGCTTCTGTTTTCAATTGAGCTACCTCCTTCCTTGCTTCCCTAAGTTGCCTGATTAATCTTTTGAATGTTTGATTATCAGGTGGAGTAGTGACATGCTCAGTCTCCACATGATTCTTCTCAATCTCCTCTTCCACCTGCATAGGAATTGCCTTGTCTACCTCATCAGGTTTCTTGGTGGATTTTCTTTTACCCTTCTTCCTTTGCACAGGGGTTTCTTCTTTTCTTTCCACAGGCTTTTCAAAGTCTTTAACAGAGGTTTCATATTTCCTCTCCAAAGGTCTTTTAGTACCTTTACCCTTCCCTTTCTATACAGGGGCTTCTTGTTTCTCTTCCACATGTTTTTCAATGCATTTACCCTTCTTCTTTTGAATAGGGGTTTTTGGTAAAGACTGCTCTTTGAAAACCTCCTTAGGAATTGATGGCCTTGTGAAAGGTCTTTTACCCTTGATTTCAACTACTAGAGGAGAAGAGGGGAAGAGTAGCTTCTTCCCTTTCTTGGATGTAGCTTTGGTAGAAGAAGGAACCTCTTCTAACCCTGGTGGAGGAGGTGGTGAAAAATGTCTTTGTGGGGATGGACAAGCTTCCTCCTCAGCTCCTGTGAATTGCTTGCTAACCTCTAAAACTTGAACAAGGGATCTGCCCTTTCTCTTCCTACTGGTTCCTAATTTAGTAGCACTAGTGGGTGATAAAGGACTTGCCTTCTGTGATTGAGGAGTTGATACTAGATCCAACTTGAAATGAGAAGTAACAACAAAATGCTCCCATGAAATCTCTTTCTTACCCAATTCCTCAAAGACTAGCATTCTGATCAATCCAGAGTGGAAAAGGATAGAATCCACATCCTTAGATTTGGCTTGAATCCTGTCTGACATATTACCTATGCTTCTTAACAGGTAATAGGGAATATTCATCTCAACCTTACCAGTAAAATGTAGCAACAACCTTATATGGTATTGGTACAATGTGTTAAATCTCCCTTCACATGTAAAATATCTCTGTATGATCTTCAATATTCTGTCAAACTGTTCAATCAATTGACTCCTTGGCATACTTTTAGACAAATCATTGGATTGATACTCAGGTTTAAAGAGATCTTTAGCATAGGCTGAACTCAAATCCATGGCTTTGAACAACTTTTCACCTGTAATGGGGATTCCTGTTGCAACTGAGATAGAGGATCCAATCACCTCAAATTCCAAATCCCCAACCTTGGTTTTCCTGCCATCAAAATGTAATGCAAACTGTCTTGCTACCTCTGGATGGCCTCTCTGCATATTCTGGAAGAAAGAGAGGCACCCCACTCTTTGAAAGACCTCTCTTTCCATGGGCTCTGTATAAAAAAGATGCATGTCCACAGGTTATGTTTTAACCACCTTGCCATCTTTGTGTGTCTTCCTCGATTGAGGAGTCTCCATGGATTAGAAAGAGAGATTTTAAAGGCTTATGGGATAGTAATAACCAGGAAGGATTTAAATCAGGCTTCAAATGTACAAGCCTGACCTTTTAAAACAGACTGGTGCTAGTAAGCCAAGCTTGACTGTGGGAATTACACTCTTAGACTTGTACAGGTATTTGAGAGTGTAGATAGTGAGGGGGTAATCCAAAATTGGCTCTTTGCAACTGAGTAAAAACGATTAACTACAAGATGAAAGGAAGCAAGGGAGGCAAAGGGGGTTTAAGCAGCGCATGTGGGTAGCACAATGCATAAGCAGATGATAGGCTATTTAAGAGCTTGCAATTTCAATGGCTAAGGCATACAATAGTAATCAGACCTAGATACAAACAATGAAGTTTACAAGTCTAAAAAAAGAGAGAAGACAAGGCTTTCATGCAAAGATGAGTCCCTTACAACTGTGCAAGCTCGGCAAACCAAAACCTGAGCGTAAATTTCTTGTGAAAATTAATATGCAAAGGAGGCAACACGAGATACTTGTGGAGTAGACACCTGTTGGAATCTTCAATGAAATATTAGGATGAAATTGTGAAAACTTCATCCCTCGAGTCTGCCTCAACATCAAATTTGGTTGCACCGTTGTCGCCTGGTCAGAACTATGAGTTTGAGCAATGCAACATTGCATGAATTTTCAAATCATATACCGTTATCAAGGATAGTAAATGAGAGATCTTGGAGGTATCTTTAACCAACTCCTGGCACTGAAAAAAAGGAACATGACATTAGTTGTGGTAATCATAACTCGTGGTGGAAATCATGACGAATGGATAAGGCGCTACAAAACCACCTGATGAGTGTGCAACGCTCCAGTTTAAAAAATGATTGAACAGGTAAGAAAGGACAACAAGGCCTTCTCACGAGGTCATGAGTGAGGAGAATGGTATGTCACATCAGTCTAGTCATGGGAGGGGAGGGATCGATCCTAATGACACATCATGAAGGGGTCCAAAACTTTAGTCATGAACTAAAAAGGGGTTTAAGTCCAAAAAATCAATTTGAGGATCAAACATGAGCTATGAATCAAAATTTTTATTTATCTAGGGGGACCTAACAAACATAACTTTAAAGGGATGAAACTTAAAAAATTAAAATCTAAGGCTTAAAAAGAATTAAACAAACTAAAAGACCCAAGGCAATTTAGTGTGATAACAGAAGAAAAATCTGGTATTGAGAGTTGTAGACTATCAATTGATTGCAAGACACTTATAAAAGATGGGTGCAGACAACATTTTGAGAACATGTGTATTAGAACATGGGAGGCCTAGGATCTTAGCAGGGGCTCATGAGGGAATAACTGGAGGACATTATGCAGGAAAATCTACTGCACAAAAAGTATTGCACATAGGACTATGGTGGCTGACCATTCACAAAGATGAAAAGGACTACTGCGAGAGATGTGATGTATGTCAGAGGGTTGGTAAACCTAATAGACGGGATGAGATGACACTAAGACCACAAGTAACATTGCAGGTATTCGACAAATGGGAAATAGATTTTGTGGGACCAATTAATCCACCAACAAAGAGGTCGGGAGAAAGGTATATCATTACTGTGACAAAGTACCTAACGAGATGGGCAGAAGCAGCACCAATAAAAGATTGTAGTGCAGAGACAACAACACACTTCCTATTTGAGAAAGTGATCACTAAATTTGGATGCTCAAGGATTTTGATGAGTGACCAAGACACTCACTTCATCAATAGTATTATCAAGGCCATGACTGAGGAGTTTGAAGTATATCATCAAAAGAGTACACCATATCACCCTCAAGCAAATGGAATAGTGGAATCCTTTAATAAGATCCTAGAGAATGCACTGACAAATATCTTCAATGTTAACAAGGATGAATGGGACTTGAAGATACTAGTAATACTGTGGGAATACAAGACTACATACAAACATTTGACATGGCAGAAAGCATTCAGGTTGGTGTATGGA
>ML823897.1:54154-68779 GCA_009831015.1 Picea engelmannii
TATTTTCCCAGATAAAGCTAACCAGATTATCTCCATGCTCTCATGTCTGTTAGGTTATTATTCTGATGAATGGGTAGATGAACCTATTTTAGGTTTTCTGTCCATTTTCTCTACAAAAGAAAAGGTTTCTGTCAAGTTCAATTTCATTCAATTCCTGGCTCACAACATTCACGAACAATTTCCTAAGTTTCCAACTGAAGGGATGTTCAAATATTCTTCAATTATGGTTTATATGTTCCTATTATATCAAGCAGACATGTTTCCTTTCGCACTCCAGAAGCTAAATGAACAAGGAAGCCCATAGTCAGTCATATTCTAGACTTCATTGGTGAGAAAGAACTAAACAGAGTATAGTTTCAAAAATTTCATTGATCAGTTCATCTACCCAGCTACTTGTTTGCTAAGAAACAACATAGAACCCAGGGTTAGTGAAGATATTCAAAAGTTTTTGCATCTAACCGATCAAGCCAAGACAAGTGACTGGTATTTATACTAGAATTATACAGAAATAAGGGTGTATGGATGTGATATGCCACCATACAGGTTTCCTAAATACCTACCAATGAGGATTTTTTCATTGGAGTACATAAGATAGATGATAAATTTAGATGAAATTCATTTTGTAGTATCCAAGAAGAAATCTCAATTTAGAATCAAAACTCAGATTGGACCATTTATTTGCAACAACAGAGAAGTTGGTGAAGAAGCATACATCCTCTTGAGATATATGAAGTTTCCTCTTAGCTTCACTTGGTCATATGACCCATTTGGCATCATTTTTGAGTTGAGGACCAAACAAAAGACCACTCCTTATGTGCATACACAAAGGCTTGAAATTGAAAGATATATGAACCAGGCTAAGAGGGAAGTGAACACTTTGCAAGAAGCAGAAGAGAAGCCTGTGTCTATGACTACTTCACAGACCATCACACCTCAGAGAAAAGCAGAGAAAAGATCAAGAAATGAAGACTCTCCTTCAGTCACAGAGGTCTCAGCAGATGATTTTCAAGTATATAGGAAGATGGCTAAAACCATTCACACAACAAGTTTTCTTAAAGAGGGAGAAATGCAATCTACAATAATTTTGGAAGGACCACACTCTTCATCACAATTAGATAGTTTGTTTGCAGGATCTCCATCATCACCATATTCACAAAGAAATATAGACACAACTCTAATAGCTGAATCAATTCATGGAGAAAAGAATTCAAATATTTTTGACAAGTACAAGGAAATTAAGCAAAGGAATGTGTTAGCACATAAAGTTGTCATGGGTCATATGTAGTTATTTCTAAAACCTAGGTATACACCTCTGCCGAGTCTCTCTCTTTTCTGCATACCTTCCTATAAGTTTTTCCTCTTCTGGTTGATAAAGTCAGGCCGGTCAAGTATGTTGTATGCCAGGGAAGAACTATGAGCAAAATGAAACATTCAGAGAAGTTTCTATCGGGCTTGAAATACAAGCAAACGGGTGGGTTCAATTTTCAACGGTGGAGATCCCATGTGTGGTTCATATTAATGGCTCTCGTGCATTCAGAGTTTCAAATTCGTGCAAGGATTAATGACTAGACATAAGCCCCAAAGTGCCAAAGTCCCGAAGTAACGAGAGGTCGCCATGTCAATCGAGAGAAAGTCACTTCAGGAGATTTCCATCCAAACATCCCGAAGTCCTGAAGTGTCAAAGTCCTAAAGTCCTGAAGTAACGAGATACTGCCAAGTCAACTAAGAGAAATTCACTTTGGGAGATATTCATGCCCGCGTTCAATGGATCCCGAATCCCAAAGTTTTGAAGTAACAAGAGGCTGCCACGTCAACTGGGAGAAAGTCACTTCGAGAGATTTCTATCCAAATATCCTGAAGTCCCTAAGTGCCGAAGTGTCGAAGTCTCGACGTAACGAGAGGCTGCCACGTCAACTGGGAGAAAGTCACTTCGGGAGATTTCCATCCAAACATCCCGAAGTCTCAAAGTGACGTCAGGCTGACATGTCGCTTCATGCCCTACCACTCCACAGGTGTTTTTCAATTCAACACATGACGCTCATCCATAAGTAGTTGTGACAACACCATGACGTCAGGACACCACGTCAGATTCATGAGATTGTCCTTCGGGAGATATTCTTGCTCAACATTCAAAGCTCCCAAATGCAAAAATTGGCTCCATCTCTAAACATGGCTAAAATGATTCTAGAGTTGGTAGACACATAAATTTTAGCGGGGGCACTAAAATAGTAGGGTTACCCAGATCACAGATTGCGACAAGATCGACGACCACACTTCATTGTGGGGATGGAACATGCTCGAATGTTAAAATTCTAGAGTGGTCTCGCAATCAAAACCATGGTATAACGGAAGAGGTATGTGACAGTTGATGGTGAATTGTGGGGGTCGAAGCGGTGTGGACCCAAACTTCCCTTGAAAACTTTTGCAATCACGTGTTGATGTAGGGTCAAATCCGAGAGCAGCCTGTGGCAACAAACTAGGCGTTAGGCCTCATCCTGATCCCAAGGAGAAATCAGTTAATGAAAGAAGGACCGGTGGTTGAATAATCAACTACCCCCTTAAATGGGAGCATGGAGAGTCTGGCCGAAGAGACATAAGACTGTCAGCCCGAAGTAACATATAGGGAAGTTTTTCTTGTAGGCCCATACTGACCAGAGTTTCCTTCCGATAGAAGGAACATGTCAGACAAGAGAAGACACACGACACTAGAGAAGAGGCACCCAAGAAGCAAGTCCGGTCATTCATTTTTGTCTTCTGTTTTGATTATAAATACATTTGATGAATGATATAATAGGGGGATTTGGCCCAAGACAGGAGGAGGTTTTGAGAAATGTTTATGAATGTATATTTCAGTTTGTAAGCCAGAGGGGCATGTAGTTGTAAATTATATGTTATTGAAGATTCATATGAACTGTTTCATCATATTTGTCTTCTATGTTCTCTGTTCTATTCTTCATCTTGTTTGAACGTATTGCTGATTTTAAGGATTAAAATTTTCCTTTGATTGATAGATTCTCGATCCAACAGAGGATCTGTTGTAAGCTTGCCTATTTATCATTGTTTACTGTTAAGACACATCTAAGTTCTATTCTTCATCTTGTTTGGATGTATTGTTGATTTTAAGTATTAAAATTTGCCTTTGATCCATAGATTCTCGATGCAGTAGAGGATCTGCTGTAAGCTTGCCTATTTATCATTGTTTATTGTTTAGACACATCTAAATTCTCTTTGTAGAGAGGATCTTTTCTTAGTGAACATTCATCTTTATGTTAATTCTCTCATTCTTCTCTTCATCATTATACACATATTTTTTCTGATAGGGAGCTTAAATTCCTTCAATGAGCAGACTGTTTATGACTCCATAGCCCAATGGCCCATCACTGATTTGCAGTGATATCTATTGCCTTTTACTTTCTTTAAAGTCTTGTTGATCCACCTATTCAAACCATTTTAATCCATTTACATTTTGATGGGTACTAGGATTATCCTCTAGTAGTCAAAGGGTGACTCTCAGTGCTAACATTAATGGCGCCGTTGTTGGGGACGTAAGTGAAGATATCTTCCCTGGGAGAACGACAACAAAGAGATCCAGTTTTAGATGGTGAACTAAAGATGGACACATTGTTTTGACTGCTCATCTTTCACCATGGCAAATCCATTTTTCAGAAATATATTGGTGACTCCACTGGTTTGAAATGGACAAGGTTTTATCTCAGAGGTATGTTTTCTGTTATTTTTCAAAAATAGTTGGTTTCCCTAATCCCGAGCCTAGTAGAGATGAATGGGAAAGTAGCCTTCCTAAATTTCAAGGAGAAGAGTGGGAGGTACCAGCTGAACATTTGCTGTCTTTTCATGATTTTATTCATCAAATTCATATCGTGCATGAAGATGATCATATTAAGCTTTTCAGGTATTAATTAGAAGGGATTGCTCGTGATTGGTGTCGATCTCTTCCAATTGAAAGCATCATCTCTTTGACAGGTTTTCATGTAGTTTTCAATTCGTTTTGTAAAGAGTATTTTTCAGTTGAATATCTTTATGAAAACTGTTGTGATGAGTTTTCTTTGCTTCATAAAGGCTCCGCTGGTCACGAAAACCATATTTGTGATGAATCATTTATTATGGAAGAAAGCATTTGCCATGAAGATCAAGAGGTGTTGAATGATATTCATTATGATAGAAATAACATAGAAACATCTGACATCATATCAAATGTATCCATTGTTTTAAATATTCATGAAGACCAACATGTATCTTTTGAATATTCTGATGTCTAAGAGCAAGTGTATACATTAGTAGAACAAATCTATGAAGCTGAGATAAATGATAAGTTAGTTAAAAAAACTAGGGAAAATTCCTCTCTATTTTTTCCTAGATTTTCAAAATTGAAGGCAGATTTTGTTTGCTGCTCTTATGATGAAAGTGCAAAGGTTATTTCTATTCTTGAAACATATGTCTTTAGCAGCCCTACTTATGATTAGGAAGTTGTTTCAAATACTGACATGGAACAACCAATTTTTGATGAATATCCCAACGAAGATGATGAAGAGAAGAGTTTTTTTATAGCTTCTTTGGAACCTCGTAGCATGGTTCCTGTATATGATAATTATGAATCTAATCCTTAGGAGATCTATGGAGGAGAAAAGGAAAAGCTAAATGTGCATCTTATCTCATGTCCAACACTTATAAATGAGCAGATATCACCTGGGATTGGCAAGTCTGCATCAATCCTTTATCTACATGTACACGATGAGAGCATCAAACAACATGTGAGCAATGATGAAATAAAGGAGGTAACTTTTTACCAGTTTAGCATGCCTTATTATAAATTTTATGACCCCGTGGGGTTATATATGGAGTTGAAATTTCCAAAAGCATTGGAGCCTGCAAAATTAATCATCTTATCATCATTTGGAGGTATTGTCAGTGTTCCAAAACATGTTTTCATCATATTTTCATACTTCCCTTACCTTTTATGGATCATTTGCAGTGAAAATAAGAATTATGTTACCAAACAGTTTGGGTGGCTATGGTGGAAGTTTGTCTTCACGTGAGCATTGTAAAGGTTAGTTAGAGTAGGGTCTTGTATATAAATAAACACGTGTGCAAGCTTTTTAGTTTTTAGTTTTCTTTTACTATTTGAATAAGTGACCCCATAGCCCTAGGATAAGACACTGAAGTTGCTTGTTCTTGGAAACTCACAGGGAGCATGCCATCCCCTGTGGAGCCAAATGTTAGCACATAAAGTTGTCATGGGTCATATGTAGTTATTGCTAAAACCTAGGTCTACACCTTTGTCAAGTCTCTCTCTTTTCTACATACATTCCTATAAGTTTTTCCTCTTCTGGTTGATAAAGTTAGGGCAGTCAAGTATGTTGTATGTGTAGGGAAGAACTAGAAAAATGCAGCATTCAGTGTAGTCCATTTCATGCTTGAAATACAAGCAAACGGGCAGGTTCAATTTTCAACGGTGGAGATCCCATGTGCGGTTCATATTAACGTCTCTCGTGCATTCAGAGTTTCAAAGTTGTGCAAGGTTAATGACCAGATAGAAGCCCTGAAGTGTCGAAGTGCCGAAGTAATGAGAGGCCGCCATGTCAACTGGGCAAAAGTCACTTGGGGAGATTTCCATCCAAACATCCCGAAGTCCCAAAGTGTCGAAGTGTCGAAGTCTCGAAGTAACGAGAGAATGCCACACCAACCGGAAGAGAGTCACCTCGGGAGATATTCATGCCTGTTGGCCCTTGACCAAGTCTTGAGGATCCTTGGTCATGTTTGACCTACTTTTGGGACTTTGACAGGCTGTTGAAGGTGGAGCACAAGTTGAAGCGGAGATCGCGAGATCTAGGCCCCTTTTTAGGGATTTTTGGATTTTGGGCTTATGTAACGGGTACAAGGATGTCAGCCCATGGGTTTATCCATGGCTAGGCCCTATTTGTAATGTATAAATAGAAATCCAAGCGATGTAGAAAGTATTTAGTTGGATCTATGTGATCGAAGAGAGGCTAGACACTATGCTAAGTGCAACTTGTAAGTGCTTTGTGCATGCTATGTTGAGAACTTGCAGAGCTAAGTGCAAGTGATTGTAAGAGACTGTGAAGAGGCTTTGTGCTGTAACTCAGGGAAGGAGGATCTAGCGGAGTGCGCGCAGATCTCTCGTCCTCTATGGAGTAAGATATCATGGCTCTGTGCATGTAGAAGATTGACAGAAAAAAATAAAGAAGAAGAGTTGGTGGACGTAGCCCCAGGGTGGGGGTGAACCACGCATATCCCATGTTGTGGTTGCTTTGTGCTTTATGGTTGTTCTCTTGTTTATGTGGTTAAATTCTTAGTGCACTGATATATGCTTAGAAGAATCTAATATGGTGGCTTAGTGCTGAATAATGTGAATGAATGCCATATCTGATCTATGTTGGTATGCTTAGTGCTTGAATCTATTGGATATGTGTGAATACTACGTTGATCTATTATTAGGGTTTTTCTGCGTTGTAAACTAAGATGGAATATTAATGAACTATAACTGCTAAGTGCTTTGTTAAGGTGTTACAATCACAAATATGTGTCCCAACTAAGGTTGCAGACATCTGAGTCTTGCAACCACCCCTGTCTCTACCTCGGGCGAGACTTCATCTGCTTCACAGGTGTTGCCAAAAGGGCCGGTAGTTAGGGTTTTATTGGTGTGTTGTTGTAAGCATTGAACCCTGGGTCTACCCCTGTGCCAAAAAATGGTTTTGTTGCTGGGACCTGAAACTATTATTGCTGAGAACTACAGAAAAGAGAAAGCTTCATGCATAGATCTGTTTCCCTAGTGCGCAGTATTCTACTTAACCTGTGAAGCTCTGTGCCAAGAAGAAAAGTCAGATCTGAAGAAAAGAGGTAAGATCTAAAATCTTTGTGCTCTGATAAAAGTAAAGTAAGAATTTTTGGTTAAAGAGGTAAGATCTTAAAGCTACGTGCTTTGATAAAGGTAAGAACAATGAAAAGTTTTGATTGAAAAGGTAAGATAAGTGGAATTTTTTGTTTCAAAAGTATGGATCTAGGTATGTTTGATAAATTTTGTTCTAGCTTGAAAAGTAGGGCACGACTAGATGAAATAAGGTTTGATATGAGTAGATCTGACAAAAATAGTGAAAGATATGTTATTCCTATGCATAGAAAGAATGTTTGGACTAACAAATGGATGCAGGATCCTAGAAATAAATTTTTACAGGATAGCTACTATGATCCTAGTGTGCAGTATAGGAAAGGTTGGGGATCCTTTCAGAGAAAAACAATATTAACCCTTTGTTACAGTTGCAGAAGACCAGGACATCTTGCTAAGGAATGCCCTGGTAGAAGACCTAGTTGTCTTTGTTGTAAAGATATGGATCATGAAGTTTTAGATTTCCCTAGAATGATTGCTAAGCTTAACAAAATGAATATGAGACAAGAAAACCTCGAGGAAGGTCACGAAACTAAGACCATGGCAGAACCCCAGAAAGAATTAGAGAATGTCTTGCTACAAATGAAATAAACCCTGAATGATCAAAAGAATGTCAACTTGTCAGAGATCTTCAAAGAAAAAAAATGCATAGAAACAAGAATAAGAGACTTCGACATTGATTGTGTTCTGGATGAGGAAACATAGGTAAATATCATGACATAAAGAACTTGGGAAACTTTAGGAAAGCCTACTATGATTCCTTCATTGGGAGGAATAGGATTATTTAGAGGAAAGCTGATAACCCTATGTGGAAGACTCACCCAGATATCTATGAGTGCTCATGGAACTTCAACAGAGGAAGATTTTGAGATTGTTAAATTTATTGAGAACAACGCCCCATTTGCTATATTACTAGGAAAACCTTGGATCGAAAAGGATCAGGTTAGAAGAAAAGAAGAGGAAGTCTTAGAGCAGAAGAAGCAAGAATTAAAAGATTTCATGTCTAGGAGGATAACACACTTGATTGAAGAACAGGAGAATAGATCGAAGCTACTTAGAACCAAAAACTTGGATGTCGAAGTTGAAAGAACACAAGAAGACTCACAGAAGACTGAAGCACCTACCCCAGATAGGGAAGACATATTACTCTCTGACCCTATGAAAGAATCTCAACAATGTGAAGTTACTATGCCAAAAGGAGATAAGAATCATAATGGAAAGAGGAATACCGAGACGAAGATCACCGGGAAGAAGGCTAGAAAGCTCAGTAAGAAGAGAGTAAAGATAGAAAAGTTACAGAAGGTTCCAGAGGGGACTTCGCAGAGGGAAGGTTTGTAAGACTGGAACTTCGCTGGGATATCAAAAAAGTGCAACATGGCACTTCACCACGGAGAAACAATATAGCCGTTGAAATAATTATAACCATTAGACTGACGACTTGAACGGTTAGAAAAACAATAATGGCCCGAAGAGTCGCCATCAGACCATTGGGACTGCACCGCAATGGATAGAACCACATTGATAAATAGCTTTCATCCGTTGGAGAGATCTGTTACATTGTGTCTACTTAGTCCGTCAACTATTGCAATGGGAACACTTTTGCGAATTGTATCCAAGCCAACTCATTGCTACCGTGTTGTGTTTATTGAGATCAACACCTGTTCCATTCCATTGCACACTCATTCATCCACCCGAGTTATCCGATCTAAGCGTGCATGTCGGACGAGCTGAGTGCCATAGAGAAAGCCGTCGAAGAAGTTCTCATTGATTTCATGGCCGAGAAAGTAATGTCCATAGGTATTCAAGCATCATTGATGAGAGGAGTGCAAGCCTCTCCATCGACTGCTCGCGGATCCAGACCATCCCGATAGGCAGCAGAGAAGAGAACCAAGCACAGAGATGACCTAGGAAACACAAATTTAATCCCGACCATCTTACTCGACTACATCCTGTCTCTAGCCGGTGCGGTGAGTCGTGACAGTGTCCCGAGGGACTTTGATTACACCATGGTTATTGCGTACCTCCCGAATGGGATACGTGCAGTTAGAATGCAGCAGGATAAGATCACAACGTTGAAGTTCAGTGACTTCAACCTAGGAGACCGCAATAACCATAGTATGCTCACTCCTTACAAATACTTGACTAGGATGAAGGGGAAGAACTCAAAAATAATCCCCCAGCCATGGACTATGAACCTCGCGTAGTCCAGCCTCTTGAATGTAATGAAGATTCCACACTTTGGAAGGCACCGGGAGGTTAATGCGTGTGTTAAGCTCCTTCTCTCATGTTACCATGGCGGCTACCTATGGCTAGATCGACGCATCATAGTCAATTCAATGCTAATCCATAGAATCACCAGATTGAGCATGCAGGGTCCTGACCCGCAAGACTTCTACCCAGGAAAGGCTACAGATCACACATTGGCACAGAAGATCAAAGACACAAATGGCGATGTAGAAAAGGGAATGCGAGGCTACAAGGTAGCTTCCATCCAGAATGACACAGTGCACCTAGCCTACCAGCTAATCGCAGGAATGCTCATAGGAAATAACAAACCTACACAGGTCACAGGATTCGTTGTTGACCTCGCCAGGAAATGTGTAGAAGGAATCCAGATGAACTGGGTGAAGTACTTGGTCACCCAACTGGAATTAGACTGCCGCGAAGCTTAGGATCAAGGCTATGAGTTCCACTTTAGCTGGCTTTTGATGCTCATTGCATTTACCACTTGGGAGATATCAGAAGGTGCGACCTTCCTAGACATTGAGCTGTTTGAGCTGCTCGCTACGAATTTCACCACTCTCTGGTACTCGAGCGATATGGGAAAACAGTGGCAGTCGAACGTGGTATTTCATACATATTATCTCCAACTGAAGAGGGCTATCGAAGATGTCCCTCGCATGATGCTAAACACCCTGCATTGGTTCCGACACCTCATGAAGTTCCATGCAGATCGACACTTCATTTATATCACCACGCACACAAATGAGCATAGAGAAGAGCTTCATTCATACTACAAGCTCACAGAGGAGGACCTCGAAGAGATAACCAAGGACTGGTCTATAGAGCTCCTCATCCCCGCTGACCCCACAGAAATGTCAGACCCTGAACTAATTGGCAACCTTGAGACCACTCATGAAGCAAAGGATACTCCTGGACCCAATAGAAGGAAGAAGACCAAAGAGGTCCAAAACTTGAGCAACGCATCAGAAGAATCGTCTTCAGTATCACTGGGACGAGGAGGTGATGACGAAGTAGAAGAGACAAATGTCAAAGAAGACCAGCAGAAGCAAGGCGAAGTAACACCGCCTAGGGATCCTGTTGATGAGGCTGATCCCTTGAAGAAAATGAAGGTTTCACCCACGAAACCCACTTCCCAAAATAAATCCAGAGCCATCTTGACTAAAATGCAGACTGTGCTCACTATAGATGACTTCAACTTCATCATTGCAGTTGTAGCAGATGCCTCACAGGACATCTTGTAGAAACATGAAGACAAGTAGGAGGAGATGTATGACAGAATCGAGGTTGAACTCAGAGGGGTACAACAGGCCCTTCAATCCATCCGCGCAGTATCCACTGCGCCCCCGCTATCATAAGAAATAAAGTTGGGAGATGAGCCTGCCCAACTCCACAGAGTAGATGATGTGACCGAAGCTCACCTTCGTTGAGCACAAGATGAGAAAGACCAGGCCACAATGACCCTAAAAAAATCCCAAGGAGAAATGGTGGAACAACGTCAGGTTGCACAAAAGGAGAAGGATGACCTTCAAGCCAAGTTTGAAGAAGAGAGGGCGCAGGTCAAGCAAGAACAAGAGCAGTTTCTCTTAGAATAACTTAGAGTCAAAGAAGCAGTCAATGGAGCACTTTTCTCTGTGACGGGCTTAGAGCCAATGAAATATGACCGAGTGGAGAATGAATTAGTGCAGCTCATGAAATCTATCCAGTAGCTTGAATAGAGAATAGCAGACTTAGATCTCCGGACAGTGCCCAACACTCCGTAGGATGCGCGAGATCAAAGAGAAGAAACTGCTCAAAGTGCAGTTGAAAGAATCAAGGCCCTCACCATGGAATGTAAAAAACTAAGTGATCGCAGTGCCCAGACTTATGAGTGACTCACTAAGGATCCTGAACTAAAGGCATTGGAGTCACAACTCTAGGAGGCGAAGCAGCAAGTAGAAACAATATAGGTACATTTGAAGCCCCTGTCAGTAGTTGAGAGGATGAAGCGATCCCAAGAACAACACACTTCTCAACAACAGGTCCACACCATTCATAGAAAAGTCATGGAAGTGACTCAGAGGCTACAACCAACATAGGATGAGGCTTGCTAACTATTCGCAGAGATTGAAGGCCGAGGAGTAGAACTGGAGCAAGTCGTCACTGTAGTTGAACAACACTTAGAGGGACCTGTCAATGAAGCAGTTATACAAGAGTTTGCAGAGAAGGAGGCCATGGTGCAAAAATAGGTTGAAGCATCTCAAGCCAAGCTCGAGGCTTTTGAAGCAGAGCTACCCAGACCAGAGTGACTCGGGACGAGTCACCGGTGAGTGTTGGAGGCCTGTGAAAGGTTAACGAGGACGAGTGTTGGGGTGAGTCACAGGTGTGTCAGGATGAGTCAAAGTCATGTAAGGTTAATGACCAGATAGAAGCCCCAAAGTGCTGAAGTGCTGAAGTAATGAGAGGCTTCCATGTCAACCGGGCGAAAGTCACTTCAGGATATTTCCATCCAAACATCCCGAAGGCCCAAAGTGTCGAAGTGTTGAAGTCCTGAAGTAATGAGAGACTTCCACGTCAACCGGGAGAAAGTCACCTCAGGAGATATTCATGCATGTTGGACCTTTACCAAGTCTTGAGGATCCTTGGTCACGTTTGACCTACTTTTGGGACTTTGATAGGTTGTCGAAGGTGGAGCGCAAGTCAAAGCGGAGATCACGGGATCTCGGCCCATTTTTAGGGCTTTTTGGGTTTTGGGCTTATGTAATGGGTATGCGGATGTAGGCCCATGGGTTTACCCATGGTTAGGCCCTATTTGTAATGTATAAATAGAAAGCCAGGCGATGTAGAAAGTAGTTAGTTGGATCTATGTGATCGAAGAGAGGTTAGACACTATGCTAAGTGCAAATTGTAAGTGCTTTGTGCATGCTATGTTGATAACTTGCAGAGCTAAGTGCAAGTGATTGTAAGAGACTGTGAAGAGGCTTTGTGCTGTAACTCAGGGAAGGAGGATCTAGTGGAGTGCGTGCAGATCTCCTGTCCTCTACGAAGTAAGATATCATGGCTATGTGCATGTAGAAGATTGACAGAAAGAAATAAAGAAGAAGAGTTGGTGGACGTAGCCCTAGGGTGGGGGTGAACCACGTATATCCCGTGTTGTGGTTGATTTGTGCTTTATGTTTGTTCTCTTGTTTATGTGGTTAAATGCTTAGTGCACTGATATATGCTTAGAAGAATCTAATATGGTAGCTTAGTGCTGAATAATGTGAATGAATGCCAGATCTGATCTATGTTGGTATGCTTAGTGCTTGAATCTATTGGATCTGTGTGAATACTGCGCTGATCTATTATTAGGGTTTAGTTGTGCTGTAAACTAAGACTGGATATTAATGAACTATAATTGCTAAGTGCTCTATTAAGGTGTTACAATCACAGATCTGTGTCTCAACTAAGGTTGTAGACATCTGAGTCCTACAACCACCCCTCCCTCTACCTCCAGTGAGACTTCATCTGCTTCGCAGGTGTTGCTGAAAGGGCTAGTAGTTAGAGCTTTGTTGGTGCGCTGTTGTAAGCATTGAACCCTGGGTCTGCCCCTATGCCAACAATGCCCGCGTTCAAAGGATCTTGAAGCTTGAAGTCCCAAAGTAACGAGAGGCTTCCACGTCAATTTGGAGAAAGTCACTTTGGGAGATTTCCATCCAAACATCTAGAAGTCCCGAAGTGTCGAAGTCCCAAAGTTTGGAAGTAACGAGGGGCTTCCACGTCAACCGGGAGAAAGTCACTTCTGGAGATTTCCATCCAAACATCCTAAAGTCCCGAAGAGTTGAAGTCCCAAAGTTACGTCAGGCTGACACGTTGCTTCAGGCCCTACCACTCCATGGGTGTTTTTCAATTCAACACATGGTGCTCATCCATCAGTAGCTATGACAACACCATGACGTCAGGCCACCACGTCAGAGTTTGGAGATCATCCTCTCGGAGATATTCTTGCTCAGCATTCAAGGCTCCCAAATGCCAAAATTGGCTCCATCTCTAAACATGGTTAAAAGGATTCTGGTGTTGGCAAACATATAAATTTTAGCGGGGGCGCTAAAATAATAGGGTTACCCAGATTGTGGATTGGGACAAGATTGACGACCACACTCCATTCTAGAGTAGTCCCGCAATCAAAACCATGGTATAATAGAAGAGGTACGTGGAAGTTGATGGTGGATTATAGGGGTTGAAGCGGTGTGGACCCAAACCTCCCTTTACAACTTCCACAATCATGTGCTGATGTAGGGTCCAATCCGAGAGAAACGCATGGCAACAAACTAGGCGTTAGGCCTCATACTGATCCCAAGGAGAAATCAATTAATGAAAGAAGGATTGGTGGTTGAACAATCGACTATCCCCTTAAATGGGAGCATGGAGGGTTTGGCTGAGGAGGCAGAAAACTATTAGTCTGAAGTACCACATAGGGCAGTTTTTCCTTCAGGCCTGTTATCCCCAATTTCTAGGGATAACTAGGAGATCATGTCTTGAGGCCCACAGGTCCTAGACATGGAGTACCGAGAGCAGGATTGACCTGAGCATGGCCCTGGAGGGCCCATCCTTCTTATTCTTCATCAGACCTGTCCTATCAACAACAGTAGCATCCATCACCATCGGCTTGGACTTGCATCGGAGAAGACTCTTGCTCCATGAGGTAATTGGTCCAGGTATCATGGTATGTGTCATGTTTGATCATTATAACTTTCAGATATATGCATCAGGTTCCTTACATTTCTGAAAACTGCTTGGATCTTACACTAACCCACTTGACCATGGTTGGGGGGCTTAACGGGGTGCCCTAGTAAGCTTGTATCCATAGGTTTTGGTTAGCTACCAGGGGGGAATTTTGAAGAGCCATCGTCCGCTCCCACCATATTATCATTTTACATCTTATCTCCCATTCATCTATCCCATTCCCCTAGTTCAGGCATTAGGATGACCTATTCAAGGGGTTACACTTTATCCCGTGGGAAGAAGGGGCTAAAGGCCCAGGAGGTAAAAGCAGCTGGTAAAAGATAAAATCCATAGGATACAAAACCTAGAGATGCCTCACCCAGGGATCCCTGAGAAGGCAATAAAAAACCTCTCGATAAGAAACAAGAGGGACCTGAAGAAAAACAATAAAACAAGACCTAGCCAAGAGGATGGGGGGTCTCATCATGAGCCAGCCTTATCATTTCTGTGAAAATACTCGTGGGTAACACTATCATCTCTGGTCACCATGCCAAGGCAATGTCCTCTGGTTACACCTTGAAGCAAAAATAAAGAAATAAAAGAAAGAATAAAGGCAATAAAAGGCTTGGAAAGAACTACATTCATGATAGGTACAACTCGCCTCCTACAAAGGCACCCACGGATAATACCTACCCTTGGTTTTCACTGTGTCTAGACATCCTTAGACCACACCACCTCGTATTACATGGCTTGGATGATATCCTTTGGGAACTTTCCTT
>ML823897.1:96079-108773 GCA_009831015.1 Picea engelmannii
GTTGATGATTATACAAGAATGACTGTAGTTTGCTTTCTCAAGAAAAAGTCAGAAGCTTTTGAAAACTTCAAGATCTACAAGGAAATGGTTGAAAATGAGATGGATTCAAGAATCAAATGCTTGAGATTTGATAATGGAGGAGATTTCAATTCAAAGGAATTTATGGACTACTGCAACAATCATGGAATAAAAAGACAATTCTTCGTTGCTAGGACACCTCAACAGAATGGAGTTGTTGAAAGAAAGAACATGACAGTACAAGAATTGGCTCAAACAATGCTAATGGATTCCAAATTGATAGATATATTTTGGACATAGGAAGTGCATACAACAGTTCACATTCAAAACAGAGTAATGCTCATAAACAACACTGATAAAACTCCCTACAAGCTATGGAAAGGAAGACCAACAAATGTGAAGCATTTCATAGTTTTTGGAAGCAAATGCTACATCAAAAGAGAAGATGGAAGAATGGGAAAGTTAGACTCTCGTGTGGACAAAGGAGTACTTGTTGGTTACTCAAGTACAAGGAAAGTATACAAGTGTTACAATCTAATATTGAACAAATTTGTGGAAAGCATCAACGTAACAATTGATGAAACAGGCAGACCATAATCAAAGGAAGACGAAAACAAATCAATGGAACAAATTTCCGAAGAAGAAGAAGTAGAAGATGAAGTAGAAGAGGGAGATGAAGAGAATCCGATAGAAACAAAAGATAAAGTTCAACAAGTATCTCCAAATACACCTAGAAAACGAGTACAGAAGAATCATCCTTCATATCAGATTGTTGGAAACAAAGATGCAGGAGTTGAGACTAGAGGAAAAATCCATTCACCATAACAAACACACCTAGCACTCTTATCTACAATTGAACCAAACTATTTTGAATAAGCCAACAAGGATGAATTTTGGAGTAAGGCCATGAATGAAGAATTGGATCAAATAGAGAAAAATGACACTTGGGAACTAGTTCCAAGACCAAAGAATAAGAATGTGATCGACACAAAATGAGTTTTCAGAAATAAATTAAATGAATATGGACAAGTTACAAGGAACAAATCTATATTGGTATGTAAAGGATATGCACGGATTGAAGGAATCAACTTTGAAGAGACATTTTCCCCAGTTGCTAGAAGGGAAGCAATCCGGTTGCTTTTAGCCTATGCATGCTCCAAAAATGTTAAAGTATATCAGATGGATGTAAAATCAACTTTTTTGAATGGGGAACTTGAAGAAGAAGTCTACATTGAACAACCAGAAAGATTTCAGTTGTCAGAGAACGCAGATTATGTGTGTAAATTAAAGAAGGCCTTGTATGGTCTAAAACATGATCCTAGAGCATGGTACTCTACATTGGATACGTATTTGCAATAGGTAGGGTTCAAAAAAGGAAGTGTAGACAACAACCTCTACATCAAGGTAAGTGAACCTAATATTTTATTAATTGAAGTTTATGTTGATGATATTATTTTTGGTAGTAATGATGACAAGTTAAGCCAAAAATTTGCAAAAGATATGCATAATGAATTTGAAATGTCGTTACTTGGAGAACTATCCTTATTTTTGGGACTTCAGATACGTCAAAGCAACCAAGGAATCTTTATTTCTCAAACCAAGTATATCAGAGAAATTCTAAAGAGGTTCGGAATGGAAGATTGCAAACCAGTTATCACTCCCATGCAAACCAGTTGCAAGTTGAGCAAAGATGATGATTCGAAGTCTACAATTAGAGTCAATATAGGTCAATGATTGGCAACCTAGTATATGTGACAACACCCATACCAGATGTAATGCAGGCAGTTGGATAGGTGGCGCAATTTCAAGCAAAACCAAAGGAGTCACATGTGTTAGCAGTGAAGAGGATTTTCATATATCTCAAAGGAACATAAGAGTTTGGATTATGGTATTCAAAAGGAAAGGATCTATCACTTATTGCCTACATAGATGCAGATTGGGCAGGTTGTATTGATGACCGATGAAGCACCAGTGGAGCAACGTTCTACTTGGGTGATTGTTTAGTATCATGGCTAAGCAAGAAACAATCATCAATATCTTTATCTATAGCCGAGGCAGAGTATATTGCAGCAACATCATGTTGTACACAGGTTCTTTGGATGAAACAAAATCTGACAGATATACAGGTTGAGTATGATGAGCCCATTCCAATCTATTGTGATAATAAAAGTGCCATTAGTATCTCTAAAAACCCGTGATGCACTCCAAGATGAAGCACATTCCAATAAAGTATCACTTTCTACGGGAGCAGGTTGTAGAAAAAACATCAGAGTTGAGTATGTGGGCACAAAATAACAAGTGGCAGACATCTTCACAAAACCACTTCCACGAGAATCCTTTGAATATCTTCACCAGATACTTGGAGTTATTTCTACTCCAAAATGAATGATTTTTGAATTCTTATCTTATATGTATTAGATTTACACGAGGAAGCACCATAAGAGGATAGTTCAATTAGGGGGAGCAACCCCAGATGGAAAGATACCTTTGCCATTGATGACAAAGGGGGAGAGATTTATCAGATGCAGAGGACAGAGGTAGAGGACATAGGCATGGTTCCAGGGGAAGCATGAGTGATATGATTTTAGTATTTCATCAGAGTGTGTCCATCAATGCCAAAGGGCGAGATTGTTGATTAAGGTTGGTTTTCATTGATGTCAACCCTTGAAGAAAGTCCCGTAACACAAAGGTTGGGTAATGGACCCAAGAATGTTTGATGTAAAGATGAATCATTATTGTCTTGTCATGGTTGATAATAAGTAGAAATGGATGAACTCCAAAGTGGTCCCCTTATGGTGAAATCCCTCATGGGAAAATGCTTTGTGGATTGAGTCATCCTAGAAGTATGGTCAGAGAACCCATGCTTATTTGTGGAATAATGAGATGAACACCAGTGAATTTGTCAGTGAAACTATCCTAGGCAAGGCTCTCTCATTTAAGACACACTTGAGCATATTGAATAACTATAGGTTTATGAGGTAACCAAACAATATCTAAGCCAAATTTTAGAGGAAAGTTAAGAAAAGAATGCCGAAATTCAAGGAAGGATAAATTCCTTTGATGATGCTTTCTAAGGTATGTTTTTTTCAGGCCATCTCACCATTTTCGCAATAACATTTTTTCTAGAATGATTCAGACCGTGAAATTGCTATGAAATTGAGGAAACATATCCAAGTATCTGTGGTAAAAAATTTAGCTTATGGGTCATGGTATTTTTGGAGTTACACTATGTGGAAAATAGGGTTTGTGGCTAGTCCTAAAACTAGTCAAAAACAAGTGTTTCAGGTAAAAACATCATAACATCTTCATAAAAAATCCAAATTCAATAAGACCAAATGTGTTGGTTAGAGTAAAGTATTTAGGTGTAACATTTTCAAATCAATTCAACAAATATTCCATGCGGGGACCGCTCTACAAGGACGCTCTCTAGAATAAGCCAGAATTCAACAAGGTGTGCCATTTTTGACATAAATCCTTTTATGAGAGGTTCCAAGTAGTGACACCTAGAGAAATTGAATAAAACACACTGAAGAAAATTGTGTATCAGTTTCATATCTTTATTCATTACAGGGACAAAGTTATGATTATTTCAAGTTAGGGTTGTTGACTAATCCAAAACTAGTCTTGTGAGACTAAAGAAACGTTTGATGAAAATGCTAGTCTTTTGTTGTTAAAGTTAAGGAAGGTTTGCAGGTATGTGATCATATACACCAGGTCTATTACAGAGTTACAAATCATATTTGGATGATGAAATTGATGAGAGATTTTGGTTGAGGTACAAGTTGGGGACATGGTTGAGACAAGTAGTTGATGAGTTGGCACATACATGAGGTGTATAGTTGATGATGTTGGTACATATTGATGAGTCATAGTTGATGATTACTTGACATGTGATTGGTACATACTTGGTACATGGTTGGTTGCACTTTTTTATGGTATAGGTTGATTACAGATTGTTTGGTACATGTTGGTGCATGGTTGATGCACTTGTTTATGGTACAGGTTGATTACAAGTTGAGGTATAGGTTGATGCATGGTTTAGGTTTATTGGTACATGTTTACAGTGGTATATCTCACAGTGATAGTGTGACAGTGGTTCCATCATTCTACTTCTACTTCAGGGTGGTTGGACGGGGCAAGGATAGGTGGTTGTAGCCACCTTCCGGTTGTAGCCATAGAACATAGGGGGTTGTAGCCTCCTTCTGGTTCTAGCCAGAGAATCGGGGAGTTGGAGCTTCCCTGAGGTTGTAGCTTGAGAAACTAGGGGGTTGGAGCCTCCTTCCAGTTGTAGCTGGAAAACAAAGGAAATTGGTGCTTCCAATGAATGTAATTCTTCAAGACATATAAGATAAAGCATTCCGTGGTTTTCTCCCGATTTGGGTTTCCACGTAAAACACTGGTGTACTGTGTATGTGTGTGATTGTTCATTTCTTATTGCTCATTATTGGATAATAATTCTACATTGATATAAAACTTGGATTATTTGGAGAAAAAAGATTATAATTACGCTATTACTGATTCACCCCCCCACGTCGATACCGTATGATGAAATCAATTGGCATCGGAGGTTTTTCGTAGAAGGGTATCAATAAAAAAAATAAATCAAATTAGAGAAACACTGAGTGTAAAATTGGGGCTAACTTACAAGAATATGTGGACAAAGAAAACAATATACACACGCAAAGAGAGGAAATGATGCATTCAACCGCTATAACCAGAGCCCGTTCGTCAAAGTTTCAAGACTTTTTATATCAGATTGCTGTGAAGATCATATTACATACAGTAGACAATGTCTACACCTTTTGGCCAACCAACCCGGTTACATTAATAACATGAAGATATCCTTACAAAAAGGGAAAATTATCAAAGTTTTGCATCGCATATGAGAATAAAAAACAGAGTTCGCCAATCATGCCTCTTCTGCACACAGACTTTCTTCCCGACTGCTTCACGCTCCCTGAGGTGTTTTCATCTTTTGTTTTTTTGACACTCTTTGCACCTCGCACAACTGCACAATCGTATCTTGTGCCTCCCGAAGCTGCCTCTTGAGCCAGGCTTCATTCCCTTCACGACCTTGAGGTGATGACACCTCAAGGGTCTTTGCCGCCAACTGTCATCGTAGTTCTCTATTTTTCTGGTAGAGTTCAACTATGGTGAGTTGTGCCTTCTCTAGCTGCTGATTAGGTTCTCGAATGTTAGAACCTGAGGTTTCTGTCCTTCTCGTTCGGCTCCTGCCTCCTCGACCTATGGTTTCGACAGGCTCCAATTGGATAACGTGCATTAGGAACTCCTCAGTGGCTGATCATGCACATGACTCAATCGGGATTTGTCTTTCCCCTCCTACTTCCTTATTCTTCATAGGCCTTCCTCTCCTCTGCGGTATCTGCTATTGAGGAAGTGTGGCTTCCAACTTGTGCCCTTCTGACGTAACTTCTTCCACTTTGGCCTTCGCACGGGGCGATTCCATTGTTTCCACGTGAAGGTAGGAATCTCCCTTTGTAGCCTCGGAAACACCTGCTACAAATAAGAACAATTCCTAGGCATTTTGTGGCTCAAGCCTGGTTTTCCGGCTGCCTCGCAGGCCCCGTCTTGCGTTTGGAGGAGTTCCCATGGTGCGACAATGTATCTTCCTTATGCATGGATGACTTGACAAAGGCCCAAAGAAAAGAATTTGATCGAATTGAGCTCACGGAACGAGTCACCAATAGTGCATAAACTCGACTGGTGAGAAGAACGCATACAAAACATCTAGAATTTATAACGGAGCAGGGCAGTGAGTTGAAATGTGTTAGGGAACACTGAATGCCTTGCGATGAGATGTTTTAAAAAATTACTGTGTCACATCTACGTGATGGGCATGATCCGGGGTGTGTGAGATGAAGCCGATAGGAATTTCATAGGATGTGTGGTACGATCATCTCAATTCCTTTGAATTTCCCCAACCTCCATAATGAGCTGATGATGGTTGATGCACTTGCTGGTGCGACTTCTGTTTGAGAAACCTGCCTCGATCTGAATCATTTAACGACTTCTCTTATGATAGTATCCAATCTTTTTGGAACTTACTCGTACTTTTGGCACATGTTCGGCTCTAACATCCTTTCCCAACCCCAAGGGCCAACTGGCCACTAGCGTGACTTTGAATCTCATGTTTTCCATACATGATCTATCATGCTATGGGGCGTGGATGTAAACCACCCTAACTGAAGAAAATGGCGGTGCTAACATACATGGTGTAGGTAATCCAAAAGGTTGCAGAGATCACGTAAGTATCAAACTACCGGGCTTAGTGAGCTTTACAGGTATGCATTAGTCTGTTTCCTTCCCGCTTACGCTTTTTCATATATTTTTCCAACTATTGTTCTGTAAGAAACTTCTAAATGATTTTAATCCCAATTGCAGGAAAGATCCCTCTGACTATCGAGAAAAATTGGCTCTGTAACCTCACTGAGGAGTTTGAGAGAAATTGGGTCTGAAGATCAACAAGATGAGGAAGAATTGCAAAATCCCTGAGTTCATCACCCCCGATGACTTCGTCGACTTGCGTGACATATTCGAATCTCACACTAAGAAAGATTCATTATGGTTCGAAGAGCTAGAGAAGGTGACCGAAACAACGCCAGGACAAGTGAAACGATTTATGGAACTTCTGATTAGAGCTTGGACAGTGCTACAATAGTTAAACACTAGTTTGGTGAAGTACCAGACACATGCAGGGGAGATCAGAGGAATTTACGCAGCTTCGATGGAACAACATAGATTTCCATGCACCCATGCTTGCGAGGAGTTGTTCATCAGTTGGTCAGAGTATGAGAAAAGTCACCCTTTCAACTGATATCTTGAGTTGATTGTTAAAGAAACTATTAGAAGAAGATGCCGCATGGCGAATTTTGTTTTGTTTATACTACACTTAGCTGTTATTTTCAGTTGAATTTTATGTTATAAATAAGAACATCGACCAATTAGTTAAAGGTCAATGGTTGTTGCAAGAAACTCTCTTTTCTGGTTTGTTAAGAATTATTTTGGAGCTACCATTAATTGAGAAGTCCTTTTGGACCAGAGACAAGTTATTTCTGTCAAATGGATGTGTGATTGGACGTGGAGAAGAACTATTTCCTATCTCGTTTCATGAATGATGTTGTAATGAGTAAGAGATATTTAATTTATTGTTAAGTTATCTGATGCAATATTTTACAGTTCCTTTCTTTATGATGAAGATGAATCGTTATGTTGTTATGCGATGAATGATTAGATTAGGTGAATTATTTTGATTGCCGCTATCTTATCGCATATGTGTTTTTTTTCTGATAATTAGTATCTCAGATAGTAATTGAATGGTCACATGGTTAACGTATTAGTACTAGGCCTGTGGTATATAATTGTCGTCTACATGCTTGAGTAGCGGGTTATCCCAAGCTCATCCTCTTCTCCAATATTAGAATCCTTTTCCCATTTTGTTGCCAAGTTGGTTTATACCGTCTTACTTCTTATATCGGTCCCACCTAAGAGAAAATACAAAAAGAGAAAGTCTAAATTGAAGGAGACACCTTCACAAGAAAACATAAATCCCATTGATTAATTGGACAGATCACAAGATCTGGAGAACGATTCCACTATTAAACGTTGCAGAGTCTAATTGGGCCTCGGTGGTGGGTTTGGTTCCTACTGTTGAACTAAAGGGATTTAAGACCCATCAACAAGGTGATGCGTCCTTCGACCATGTCCTTAGCATTTCTAGTTCTGTACCTTCCTCACTATGGAGCATTCCACTCTTTTCAAGTATGCTCCCTCCAAGTCCTAGGGTGGTTTCCTTTGATTGGAATGATCTTGTAGAGCCTCGACTTCCTTCATCTACACTCTTCCATATTAGGGGAATTCTTCGATATATTGTAGATAAAGTACCCTCTGCAAATATTTTTTCCTCCTCGACTTGGAAAGCTTTGGGTTTTCCCAAGCTTGTGTCAGCTCTTGGTAAGTTTCTGACCTTTCAAAAAAGTTCTGCACAGGAGCCTTGGCCTCCCCCATTATATGCTTCTTATAACAACATCCATGATTTTAATTTAAGCTATTTTCCAACTCGCCTTTAAAAAGTGAAAATATTGCCGAGTGATTTGTCCCTTTCACACTTGTTAAATTGGACTTGAAAGGTCATTAGTCTTAGTTAAGCATTTTTCCAACTCATTATCAAAAAGTGAAAAGATTGCCGAGTGAACTTGTCTTTTTCACACTCATAAAATTAGGTTTTGAAAAGATGTCTATTTGGCACAAGTTTATCCTTTTTCACACCAAATAGACTAAAAGATATAAAAAAGGACATTTTTTGGTGTTAAGTTGTGATTGCATCTCATGCCCTTTCTTGTAGTATTGAGCCTACAACCAGTTCTCTCTTTACATGATAAACCGTTTGCCTCAACAATTTTTCATCCTCAACCAAGAAGAGCCTTGTTTATATCCTTCACAATTTGACACCTTATATCTAGGAGGGAACATTCCTCTGAGTGTCCATCTCCCGCATGCACTTCCCTACATTGAGCATAGGTATGTTCCACTGCTAGAACTATTTTTTCTTACTTGCGACACTCGTTTCCTCCTCTGTATCAAAACATTCATTTGTCTATGAAAAAAAAAAAAAGACGGGCGGGAAGGGAGTATTATCTTGTATCGACAACAGTCGTGTCACCTTTGAACAAAGCACAAAGTTATTTGAGTCCATTCATCATCATAATTTTGGGATTAGCATGGCCTTAGGAAGCTTATCTTGTTACAGAGTCTTCTCTACCGACCGGTTACTCTTCCATTCCCTACAGAGAACTTCATTGATGCCTCCTGCATCTCATGATTTTATCATCAGGTCTATGCTGTCAAAGTCCTCCATATGTCTCATGCTCTTGTTCAAAGGAAGTTTATCAACCTGTGTCAGCCACTCCTCAGAAATCTTGACTTTGTATGTCATCCATACCGTTAGTTTGTCTCATAATCACATGATACTGTAGTATTATCATGCACCCTGGCCCTACTTTAATCATTGGTAGGTAACCTTGAACCCAACAGTCGACATTTCTTCACTGGTCATTGACTAGGTGGTTTCCCTTGTGTTCGACGGTAAGAAAACTATTCACACATTGGGATTCATGCATTGTCTTAGATGTCATTATCCTTATTGGTGGTTTCCTCGCCTTTGTCAACAATTTTCATCATTGGTTTCTATTCATAGGGTATTTTTCGTGTACTGCTGACACTTGGCACATGCGAAAGATGCATAGGGTCATTGGTTCATGAACATTTTCTTTGTTCAATTTCCACCAATCGTGAAGCTCCTTCTTTGTACCTTGTGCTGACTGATGAGAGATGCCTTAATGCTCTCCTTTCAGCAGGTATCCTTCTATCGACATCAACCCATTTATTTTGGAAACATGACCTAGAGTCTTATGAGTACCTTGAGGCTTGCAGTCATCAGTGGCAGGCTCTCTCACCATCGATAGTTGGGAATACATCAATGTCCTCTGATCGATGGATTCTTCAGGTGTTCGACACCGACTCCTCTATTCACACTTGTAAGAATGTACTCAGTGCCTTGCTACCTACTTTCATTATTGGTAGGTTGTCTCGCATTTGTTAATGGTATATATCAATGACCGGTAATCAAACGATGTCTCATCTTGTTCAACCTCAACTCCTTTATTCACATGATGTAGACTTGCACCTTTGGTGGATTGCGTATAAGACTTGAAGACATCACTATGTGGCCGCAAATTTCCTGAGTTGTTTTTTCCTTTTCATTGGACCAGTACCTATATGACTTCAATGATCATGGGAGATCAGACTGTACCCCATGGTATATAGATATTTTCAGATTGGTTTTGAGACAGGTTCTACTAGGCCTTATTCATGACTCTGAAAACTATTGACATGTAACTGCATTTGTATTTTCCTATTCATGGCCATAGACACTTATTTGGTATATTTTCACATGGATCTGTAGTGTAATTTTTGGCAGCCATGTATGCAAAGTCAGTGTAGAATGTAATGAGCAATTGAGTTCGTCCAGTTGGTTCTCTACCACTCCACTTTTGGGTTGTTTATAATGTATTTAGGCCATCGCATATTCTCCTTTTACCTCACACATTAGGGGGCATCTGTTAGAGAAAGATTTGCCTCACCCTATGCTATCTTGCAGAGAGGGCCTTATTCCATTTCCCTATGCAGACTTGTCTTCCCTGTTACTAAAGTCTAGAGACAAAAATATAAATTTTTTCCACTTGTACGCATCTTGCACCCTATACATCAAGCGTATACGCCTACGACCCACGTACATCAGGATTTGTACCAGAAAATCAAAATTAAATGTTGGTTTTCCATGTCATGACAGGAGATATCTAATCCTTGGCCTTCGACATACTGGAAACGTTTCAACTCGTCCCTTTAGTTTCATTTTGAAGGCTATAAAGAAAACAATTCCGATCTGTGGAAAAAGAAAAAGAATTCAACTTTGAGAGAAAAGTTACTATGGAGAAATTATTTACTTCATATTGAGTCTGCATCCCTTTGTCCTTTAAGTCTGAACACAATGTTCAACCCCCAAGCTCTTCCCTTATTGATGGAGAACCTTTTTGTATCCCTTATATGAGCTTGTCTTTGGTGGAGGCCCGGTTGGAAGGAACTCGGTTTCTCGGTTTCAAACTGTGCCGACACGAAAATCTGTAATATTTTCACTTCTGCTGATCATTTATTAATAGAAATACTCCTTTCCCGTCCAATTGATATCCTGCAAATATATGAATTATTATCCATGGGCGTATTTGTTATGTATATTAATGGATTATGCTATCTAATGTGCTAACCTTTTATATTTCCACCATATGCTTGTTTTCACTTGTTTATTGAGAACTTGTTGCAGGTATATAACTTTGGGTCAAAGTGCTCAACGATGGACATCATCGAACATCTAGATGAGGTAGGCCTCTTTCTTATCTTGCTTGCACATTGGTTTATATAGCATGTTGTTGGGAAATAATTGATTTCTGCAGTCATTTTTGTCTATTGTGGTTCACCCTAGCCATAGAGAGATTTTCCTCGTAACATCATGCATGACCTACATTTCACAATTCAAAAGAATCTTGGCATGTGTGTTGTACTTTTGCCTCATCAATATCAACTCCGAGTTGAAGACAACATTGCAATAATTGAAATTCAAAGATTAGGAATAAATAAGGAAGCCTTTTATATAAGGGAAATTAACTGACAATAAATCCAATTTAGAGATATGTTGTCCTCCATATTAATATTCATTAGGTTGGGAACAAATAGAAAATTAGCATTAGGTTTCTAACTTCCAGATGGTCTCACAATTGTTTGAATTGAGCACCTCTAGTGATAACAATGACTGAAAATATTTTGAAAAATTGGATTCTTTGAGCTTCTAAAGGCATTATGTTGTCAAATATTGCAGATTCCCCAAGGTGAGAATTAACCAGGTAGATGATACCCCAAAAAATGTCCATTAGATTTTATAAACTACATGTAAATCTTGTTCTAGGTGTAAGATCCAATTTACAATAATTAGCATAGACAAATTAACTGGTGGATAGATAGAAAATGAGTAAATTTCTCAGCCCAATATGTCAAACAACTATGACTTTATTATCAAGTGCTCATTTGCCACACATTTGGGATGTGAGAATGTAACTACATCCAAGTTCAAGATTGCTAGTTTATAAATAGAACTTAGTGAGAAAAGAGTAGGGTAAAAGTCATCCATATATAAACCTATTGGCTTCACATTTGAACATTCTTATTATGATACCCTAAATTCATAAATTAATTCATCAGATTTCATTAGGTATATTCTCTGAAACATCGTACTATCCTTCAAGCCAAGTAATAGAAGACTCAAGAGTATTGCCATTTATGTGGAAACTGTGTGTATGCTCCGAACCTTTCTCGTTGATAAGTTGATGTTGGATATATGATCCATTGGTTATTTATTTATGTGAATGTTGTCATAGTTTTCTTCTGTTATTTTTTCTTGTTGATAGACAACTTTTTAAGCCTCTTGTTGACTGCAAAGCCCAATTTCTTGGCTAACACATACTTAAACAAAGCCAAAGAATTTTTTTTCTATTGGCAAATAATGCTAAAGGGAAAAAAATTAATCTCTGAATTCAATGACAATCTATGCCCAAGAAAACTAGAAAATTTCTATGTGCTTCATATCCACATAAATTCTACAGCAATTGGGCTTCACACACACTGTTTTTCTTAACCCATATTTAGAAAAATCTTACATTTATCAAACCTCCAGAGATGACACATCCCTAGCCACTATTTATTAATATCTGACTTGAAAACCTAGAAAAATAGTGAATTTTGACACATCATCTACCAAAAACAACAGAACCATTCCACCTTACCCATTTGTAATTCTATGTGCTAAACATGAAATTCCAACATTAAAACAATTCCAGTCAGTTCTCACCATGAACCTTATGTCTAAAAGCATAATAACTATATTGGCAACTAACACAATAATCTCCACACTTGTAATTACTTACATGCTTATCTGTATCACGTAGTGTTGGAAGGTCAATATGAACTTGAGTAACATGCATTGTAAACAATGAACCAACAAGAGTTGCATTTTTTTTGACACACCAAACTGTATCTTGATCTTTAATCT
>ML823898.1:0-11631 GCA_009831015.1 Picea engelmannii
GATCCTCCTAGATCACCAATACTTTCAAGGATTCTCCCCAGATCATTTGGTTGGCATTTTAAATAAAAAATAAATACATTTACAAGGTTTTTATATCATTGCATGGAAACCATAATTCATGATTAATTACATATAATCATAGTTTTAGAAATGGGGGTGTTACATTCCCCTCCCCTTTCAAAGGAACATCATCCTCAGTGCTATTTCTTAGAAACACCTTCCATTCCTTCAGTGTCTCCTATGCTTGGAAATGGATCTGCCTAATTTTCTCAACAATTTTTTGTTCTTTTAATTCATCTCTTGCGAGGTTCTCCCTTAGTCCCTCCTTGTTGTCCATATACAACATCTAAGGGTGAATGTGGAAAATACCCAAAGAAAATTTCAAAAGGTGACTTACCAATATAAGTGTGGACTTCTTTGTTATAAGAGTGTTGTATATAGATCAATTTTTCATCCCAAGTCTTCGGATGCTACTGATTATAACCCCTCAAAAGTTGCACCAAATTCATGTTAACTACTTGCGTTTTCCCATATGTCTATGGATGGAATGTTTTAGAACTATTAAACTTGGTGTCCATATTCTCCCACAATGTAGTCCAAAACACACTGAGAAATATGGTATCCCTATCTAAGATGATGTTCCTTGGTATCCCAAAGTGCACCCAGACTTGTTCAAAGAACTTATTTGTTGCTTCTTGTCCATTAATGGTGTTTTTACAAGGCACGAGAATGATCATTTTTTTGAACCTGTCAACTACCAAAAATACATAGTCATGTCCCTTCCTGGTTGTTGGAAAACCTCCCAAAAAATCCATGGAAATGCTTTCCTAAGGTCTAGTGGGTACGAGTAAGGGATGGTATAGACCTTGCTTCCTATTGTTGGTCTTGAAGGTACAACAAAGTATACATCCTCTAATATAATGTGCTACATATTCTTTCTTTTTAGGCCAATATACATACCTATGTAAGTTCGTGACTATCTTCCCAACACCAAAATGTCCTGCAACCTTGGAGGTGTGAGACTCTCTAATAAGCTGCAATCATTCAACTTTAGGAACACAGAGCTTGTCAAGCTTGTAGAGTAACCCACTCTGGAAATGATAGTCAATCTTGTTGCTGCCATATTCTATATGAATTTGGCCTTGTGGTTACTAAAACACCTCCTTGAATTCCTCATCTTCTATGCATGCCTCTTTGTATGCATCATGGGTAAAATGCTCCCTGTACATCAAAGTTACCAAAGTTTTAATCTTGGATGTGGGTGGCCATGAAATCATGTCTGCCAACTTATTTGTGCTACCCTTATTATACTTTGTGACCAAATGAAATTGTTGTAAGAACCCCATCCACTTGTAATGCCTGGTTTGTTGTATCTTACTGTAGGCCTGCAAATACTATAGTGGTTGGTGATTTGAATGGATGATGGTCTCCTTTCCCATCAGATAATGATTCCACTTTTTAATAGCTTGTACCAAGGCATTGAGATCCTTGTCATAGGTAGGGTAGTTGAGAACTCCCCATCAAATACTTCAGAATGATAGAAGACAAACCTTCCTCCTTGCATTAATTATGCTCCCACAAAATATCCAATTGCATCTGTCTCCACTTCAAAAGGATTATGTAGGTTTGGTAGTACATGAATTGGTGCTTGATTGATCTTTCTTTTCATATCATCAAAGGACTTCTATTGATTCTTTCCGTACTGGAAACTCTCACCACTGGATGTTATGACATGGAGTGGTGAAAGTACCACTAAAAATGAAGCTATGAACTTCCACAAGTATTGTGTCGCCCCAAAAAAACTCCTAACTTCAATGACATTTGTAGGAATTGGTCATTTCATAATGGATTTCATCTTTGAGGGATCTATCTGTTGATTTTTCATAAGAGATGATATTGTATGTGAATGAATGAATATATTATTACAATGATGAGTGTTCTATACATAAAGAACAAATGGTGACCATGGTGACCATCCATGAAGAGATGCGTCCCTTGGGTAATAAATATATTTATACGTTATATTATGATTTATTCTTTATAATTTATTATATATATATTTATACTTTATATCATAAATACATTATTACAATAACAATATTATAATTAATAACATTTCTTAATAATTAATAATCTCATTACTAATTATCAATCTAGTAGAATGTCTTTGTGATGCTGCCCAAAGATCAACACTCCCTCTCGGCGAGGAAGACATTCTACATTATTCCAAGATTACCTTTGAATATTACTTATGGGTATCTCTCAAATAGCTTTAATGTGTAACCATGAAATACATTACCTTGAAATGCATATGTACTTCATCATGTACACCCTTCTGACTTCACATCCAATGCATCCAAGGCATGTGGGTAGTTCTCAAATAACTACAACATGTCCCCAGAAAATCCACTACCTTGCAATGCATCTATACCTTATCACGTGCACCCGTGTGACTTCACACCATGCATCCAGGGTTGGTAGGTATCTCTCCAATAGCTACAACATGTCATCATGAGACTATCTAGTTTCCCACAGAAAACTTGGATATCTTAAGCATGACATCCAATACCCTGCAATAACATTTGTACCTCATCTCTTCAACATGCATCTAGGGTCGGTGGGTATCTCTCCAATGGCTACAACATTTCATCATGACATCCATTACCCTACAATAACATCTGAAGCCACTGCTCCCTATTAAGAGATATTACACTGAGCTTGTATTTGAAGTACTCAAACTTCATCCTTGACAATGGATTGTCAACACATCCACAACCTTCTCATTGGTAGACACATATTGGAGCCTCATTGATCCCTTATGAACCATATTGCAGCCTCATTGTTCCCTTCTGTACCAAGTGTCTAGCAACCAAGTGTCACTTCCATGAGACAAAGACTCAAATCCACACGAGCTCACATCCATTGACTATTGAACATGTGAATATATACATCCTCAGATATCCATGGTGCAACATGACTTCACCCCATGCAACCAAGGTATGTGGTAGATCTCAATAGCTACAAATGTCCCCAAGACATCCACTCCCTGGGATGCATCATTACCTGATCATGTGAATATATACATCCTCGGATATCAATAGTACAACATGACTTCACCCCATGCAACCAAGGTCCGTGGGTAGCTCTCAATAGCTACAAAATCTCCCCAGGACATCCACTCCATGTCATGCATTAGTACTTATCATGTGAATCTATACATCCTCATATATCCATAGTGAAACATAAATTCACCCCATGCAACCAAGGTTTATGGGTATCTCTCAATAGCTACAAAATGTCCTCAGGACATCCACTCCCTACGATGCATCAGTACCTGATCATGTGCACTCCTGTCTCAATGCCAACCATCAGATATCCATAGTGAAACATGAATTCAACTCATGCCACAAAGGTCTATGGGTATCTCTCAACAAATACAACATGTCCCCAAGACATCCACTTCTTGTGATGCATTAATACCTAATCATGTGCACTCATGTCTCAGTTCCAACCCTTTTTCATGTTGGATGAGAACACTCAATGCCAACCCTTTTTCATTTTGGATGAGTTCCACATGTCTTAGTGTGAACATGACTTCACCCTACAAAACCAAGTTCTATGGGTAGCTCTCAATAGCTACAACATGTCCCCAGGACAACCACTCTCTGTGATGCATCAATACCTGATCATGTGCACTCTTGTCTCAGTGCCAACCATTTTTCATGCTAGATAAGAACACTCCCTCTAAAGAGGGACCACGCCAAGATTGTCCCTGAAGTACTCAAACTTCATCCTTGACAATGGCTTGGTAAACATGTCCACAACTTGATCCTTTGTAGTCATGAAACTAGAGCCTCACCGCTCCCTTCTGCACTATATCCCTGATATAGTAATATCTGATATCGATATGCTTCGACCTGTCATAGACCATGAGGTTCTCTGGAAACTTCATGCAACTCTGGTTGTCACACCAATTGTAGGTCGCCTCCATTTTGAGACCAAATAAATGAGACAGAAGTTCTCGAAGCCACACTGCTACTACACATGCTTCCAAATACTCAGCTTCAGCCGTACTGAGCGCCACACATGACTGCTTCCTACATCTGGTGGAGACTCCTGCTCTTTACTGTAGTACCCAGCTCCATCTAGAACTTACTTTCCAAATCCCTCTCAAGCATTGAATATCGACTGAATCTTCAACCTGCTAACTTCATCACTTGTCCTCCAGAACAAGTCTCGTCATCCTCTTCTTGTAGGTCTTACCTACAAGTCAAATTCAATCCAAGAGTCATCAATTTCTGAAGGAATATTGTTTCGTGCCTTGATGCACATGATTCCACATACTCCGCCTCATCCGTACTGAGTGCTACACACAACTTCTTCTTGCTGCTCCATGAAACCATACTGAAGTCTAGACTGAAGCAATGTGTCTAAGTACTCTTCCGATTAGGAACATTGTCAGCCCAATCTGAATCTGAATATCCATATAACCCAAATTCATGGTCTGTCACATACCATATTCCTATATAAATTAACATCCATAGTCTCTTAAGTCATGTCCTGTAGAAACTTTAGATTTGGTACCAAGGGTGTATCCATTGCCTGGCATCTTCACCTTACATAGTAAGTCCAAACATTTAACCTCTAGTACAGTTGTACTTTTTTGCATGCTTCCTTCACCATTGAATCGATCTTGTCCTCTGTGTAGTCACCAATGCAAATAGAATCAACATTGCATTTCCACATGAGACACCTATCCCATGCTTTTCTTTTCTCCAACACTTATCTCTCTTATTTTCTCAAGCCCTCCTGTGAGGGAGTTAAGCCCAATCCCTCTCTAATACCATGTTGATTTTTCATAAGAGATGATATTTTATGTGAATGAATGAATATATTATTACAATGATGAGTGTTCTATATATAAAGAACATATGGTGACCATGGTGACCATCCATGAAGAGATGTGTTGCTTGGGTAATAAATATATTTGTACTTTATATTATGCTTTATGCTTTATACTTTATTATATTTATTAATAATTAATAATCTCATTATTAATTATCAATCTAGTAGAATGATTGTCCAATGTTTCCCAAACATCAACACTATCTTGAGCTCCCCTCCACTAGTCACATACCTCAAATACACCAAAGAATGTTGAGAAAACTCACATTTCTTGAGATTAGCCAAAAAATGGTGCTTTTTAAAAGTGTCTAACACTTACATAAGATGTGAGATGTGCTCCTCCAATGTAGTACTATAAACTAGTATATCATCCAAATAAACAATAACAAATGAATCTAGAAAAGGGCATAAAACATCATTCATTAGTCTCATAAATGTAGTTAGATGTGTTGCATAAACCAAATGGCATAAGAAACCACTTATACAAACTTTGCCTCATTTTGAAGGTAGTCTTCCATGTATCTTCTTCTTTGACTCATACATGGTGATATCTTGATTTCAAATCCTTATTAGTGAAATACTTGGCATGTTGCAGTTGTTCCAATAGATCATCGATCCTTGGCAGGGGGTATTGATTCTTCAGTGCAATCTTGTTTAATGCCCTATAAGAGATACACATTCTCCAAGTCACATCCTTCTTGGGCATAATTATGATGGGTGGCCCATAAGGTGAGGTACTTGGTCGAATCACACCTTGTTTCGACAACTGTTGCAACTTCTTCTTCACTTCATTTGCTTCAAGAATGAACTGTCTATACAACCCAATATTCGACAACAGGGAGTCTGACAATAATTGTATTTCCTAATCCACTTCCCTCTTAGGTGGTATCCCTTTAGGCTCCTAGAAAACTCCTTTGTATGCCTGTAGAAACTCCTCCAATTGCTATTTCTTCTCTTTAGTACACCCCTCTAGGGATTCCTTCACTCTCATTGACTCATCATCAGACTAATTTTCTCTTAAGAAAATAAAAACATATTTCTTACTAGAAATAATCAACTTCTTATCTTGGTTGGAACTTACCAATGAGATATTTGACTTGCCTTTACGTGCGTTGATGATGTAGGACTTCCCATCCTTGATCAGTTGGTATTGGTTGGATCTTTTCATGAAGATTGCATCCCTCATATACATGTAAGGGATTCCAAACACTACTCCACATACAACAAGGGGTACTACATCCAATTCCACTTCATCAATAAAATCAACTCTTATAGAAAATTTAATCTTACACTATTTTGTTACCTTTATCTCTGCATCCTTGTTTACCCAACCCAATGGCTAGGGTCTAGGATGATAATGAACTTCCAAATCAAGGTTGTTGAACAAATCCACTGCTACGATATTAGCCTGTGAGACAAAGTTGAACAAATCATCTATCTTGGTCTTCTTGACTTGAATCTTGATGTGGAAGAGCTTGGTCATCTCCTTCTCTTCCTAGTGATCAAGGCTACTCAAATTCACCTCCTTTTTCACAAATGTGTAGAAAATATTGTCATCAACATCCAAGCTACTTTCAACATGATTGCTTGAATATTTGGATAGAAGGTTATTTTTCTTTCCATCCTTCTTGTGATTCTTTGGGTTCAACTCAGGATGTAGTTTCCAACAATTTTCCTCGGTGTGGCCATCAATGCTACAATGATTGCAATGGTTATTGGGATATTTACATTGTTGTGCAGTGGATATTGTCTTATTATATTTTCTCCCTTTCCACTTCTTCTTCCCATCCTTGGAATGTTCCTGTTTCTCTTTCTTCTTCGAACCACATGGATGGCCCTTCTTTTGGCCTATGTTTTCCAAGAACTATTCCTATACACAAGCCCCATCCACTATCCTTGGCTTGAAGAGCATCACCTAATTTTGTAGATGACTGTGTAAACTCCCCATATACTTGAGGAGTACATCTGGGTTCTTGGGAGAGATACCCAACATGACGACCATCTTTTTGAAATCAGTGGTGTACTCCTGTACACTATGCCCCTGTGTCTGCCTGAAGTAGTGCCACTAGATCTATAAGTCCTCTACATACTCAATAGGGTAGAATTGGGACTTGATCAGGGGTTTTGAAGTCCCCCCATCTAGTTACTGGCAGATCACACTCCAACTTAAGTGTTTCTGTGTGGCTCTCTAACTTCAATCCAACAAATAAAATCTTTTGCTCTTTCTCTATATGGTGAATTCTAAAATGAAATTCTAGTTGTTGCAACTGATGGTTTCATTTTAATGCATCAATATCACCTTGGTATGGTTTTATGTCCACCTTTTGTTCCATCTTGAATAGGTATTGTGAAGGGTTCATGAGATTCAAACTCAACTTCTCTTTCTAGTATTCTTTATGTGACCCGTTTCTCGAGTCTTCCTAATCTTTCGATTTCCCCTCCGATATGTTCTATGAGTTAGAGCCTCCTTCATATTAAAAGGGTCCGATATTACTTGATAGAGATGCCATGAAGAGTTTCTTATTTTTACCGATGTTGACAACTTGTGCTTCCAACCGATAAAATCTCTCTTCTATTGGATCTCAAGGGTTATTATGAACAAACTCGTCCACCATGGATATGGTTTCTATGACTTTTATTTAAGTTGAATCCTGGATCGTACAAATTCCCAAAAATACCCAAAAGTAAAACCTCACTCTGATATTGTTGGCACAGGGACAGACCCAGGGTTCAACACTACAACAACACACCAACAAAGCGCTAACTATCAACCCTTTCGGCAACACCTGCGAAGCAGATGAAGTCTCACCTGAGGTAGAGCCAGGGGTGGTTGCAGGACTCAAGTGTCTGCAACCTTAGCTAGGACACAGATATGTGATTACAATACTTAATAAAACACTTAGAACCATCAGTTCCTCAATATACAATCAATAATCACTTTGCTGATAAAATAGGGCTTCCCAGCATTCACACTGATATAAAGTACTTAAGCACTTATCATCAATAGATAGGTCAGATCTAGTAGATCAAACACTCAACACATTCATATATATCAGATCTAACATTCTTATACATCATTATTACCCATCATAAGAAGATATATCTAATCATTTCGAAGCACTTAGCAAAATAAGTCATAAACATATTAAGACAAGCATAAATCAAGACAACACAGTGTTTATGTGGTTCAACCCTACCCTGGGGCTACGTCCACCAAATCTTCTTCTTTATTGTCTTCAGTCAATCAGTTACAAGCACAAAGCCATCAAAACCCTTACTCCACATAGGACAAAAGATTTGCACAGCTCGCTAGATCCTTGTTCCGTGCATTACATCACAAAGCCTTCTACAGTCTCGCACAAGGACTTGCACTCAGCTCTGCAAGTCTTACACAAAATGCAAAAATCCCTTACAATCCATACTAGCACTTAGCCATTCATTTAGCACTTAGCACACCGACCTCTTCCTACCTCGCCTAGACATCTATTTATACTTTACAAAATAGGCCTAATCATGGGTAAACTCATGGGCCGACATCCCATTTCCGTTACATATTCCCCAAAACCCAAAAAGGACCCAAAAGTGGGCTGAGATCCCTTGATCTCCACTTAGTCTTGTGGTCCTCCTTCAACAGGCTATTGAAGTCCCAAAATAGATCACTATGACCAAGAATCTCCAAAGACTTGGTCAAGGGACAACAGGCCCCCAACGCTCACCTGTGACACGTCCCGAGTCACTCTGGTCTGATTAGTTCTTCCTTGAATGCCTTGATATTGACTCGAGTTGCTTCAACTTGATGCATTGTTTTGGCCTCTTTCTTGACTAACTCCTGGATCAGTGCATCATTTACTGGCCCTTTTAGGCACTATTCTACTACGTTAATGACCTATTCTAGCTCTGCTCCTCATCTTTCAACCTCTATGAATAATTGACATGTCTTATCTTGTACTGGTTGAAGTCGTTGAGAACCTTCCATCACTCTACTTTGAATCGTATATTGGATCTGTTGTTGGGTGATGTGTTTCTCTTGAGACCTCTTCATTCTGTCTACAACTAAAAGGGATTTTAGCTGCACCTATAGTGTGTCTGCGTGCTACTTTGCTTTCTGGAGCTACGACTCCAATGCCTGTAACTATGGGTTCTTAGTGAGGTTTTCATATGTCTGGGCATTGTGGTTAGTCAACTTCTTGCACTCCAAGGCAAGATATTTTAATCTGTCAACTGTGTTGCTGGCAATTGCTTCCCTTTGGCCTGTTACATCTTGAGGGGTCTCCTGCATAGTGTGGAGCTCCAAGTCCTCTATGCATTGCTAGAGCTGCTAGATTACTTCTTCAAGTTGTGCCACCTGTTGTGGAACTCACTCTTTGGTCTTTAATTCTATGACTGTGACAGAGTGAAGTGCTCTTTGAACCATTTCCTTGACTTCAAGTTTCTCTACGAGCAACTGTTCCTTACTTTGTTGCAGTTGTGTTTTTTCTTCATCCCACTTTGCTTGTAGAGCAAGAATTTCCCGTTCTGCAGTACTGCATTGTTCTACAAGGTCTCCTTGTACTTGTGCCAAAGCCTGGGTGGCTTACGTTGTTTCTTCCCGAGCTCATTGAAGGCGATCTTCGACTGTATCAACAATGCAGTGGAGTTGAGTTGGCTCATCTCCCATTTCTGATGTTCCTGGTGACAGAGGCACAGTGGAGACTGCGTGGCTAGATTGAAGTACTTGTTGCATCCCTTGGAGTTCAAACTTGATTCAACTGTATATCTCTTCCTGCTGAGCTTCTTGCTTCTCTGCTATCTCCAACAAAACATCGTTCAATGCTGCGACGATGAAGTCAAAGTCATTTGAGGTTAGGGTGGTTTGCATTTTGGTCATAGATGCTTTCGATTTCTTCCTAGAAGAAGGTTTTGGAGGGGAAACCTTCCTTTTCTTCGAGGAGTCCTCCTCGTCTCTAGGCAGTGTATCCTCTCCTTTATTTTGTTTAATTTATGCGCCATCTGTTATCACTGAAATTTCGTCAGCACATGGCGACAAGAACTCTGCATCATCAAAACAACAATGAAGTCATTCATGGCACTGAATTAATTTCACAGCATTCCAAAAGGGTAAAAAACTATACAAAGTAACCAAAAATTGAAGGGCGCTTCATAGTAGTTTGGTGCGCGCACACATGCGCAGGACAAGAACGTACTCTGCACGCATGCGCACATGATGTGCGACTGTCAATGAAAAAACCCGTGCACCTGCTAAAACGGTGCATTTATTGAATTGGCCAGCCTCTCAACCACTTACGGACCAGCTCCCAATCTGATTTGACTCCCAAATCCGAGGCGAATCCGTAGGGTAGGTGGGTTAATGACCTAAGGAAGCCCTAAAAGGGCCCCTTTTCACACTTTGAAGAGGTTACATAATCGCCCGAGGATCTGCTATAAAAAGCCATGAAGATACATTGTTTTCGCAAGGAATTTCAGGCATCATTATGCTGCTAAGATTGTTAAGGACTCATTCTTTAACGATAACACATTGGCAACATCGCTGGGAGTTCTTTCACTGTCATGCTTAGTTCTTCTCATTGTAAGGAAAGCAAAATTTGTGAGGGCCTCAAGAGCCTTCCGTTGCGGGAAGAAGGAACCACAGTTCTCTTCCTTCATTGTGCTCTGATTTCATCAATTGACCAGCTCAAAACCATTGGTGACATCTGTCTTTTTTGGTGTTTGTTGTTTCTTTTCACAGTTTTAATTTGCTTTCAGTTGATATTAGCTTGTAGTTTGTTCTGTATTCTCTAACCTTTCCTTCCACAGCTGTCATGCCTTGCAAGACCCAACAGGGCATGTAAGCACCCTCGATTTGCTCACCAGGTGACGAATTGGGTGTGAACAGACTGGCGACTCCACTGGGGAGTTAGGTATCAATTCCTCCCTCATTTGGGTTTATTTTGCTTTCCTTTTGGTTTTATTAACTTGCAGGGACACAAACTGGCCTCCGCCGACCTGATAACTAGTCAATTCATAGGAGAATTGAGGGAAATCCATCCGTATTTTCTTTCTCGGTCACTTGTCATAGGCGCGCGGGTATTTCACCCCACAGACGCGCAGCTTGCGCGCATGCGCTTGCACAAATTTTTACCTCTACGCACATGCGCTTTAGTTCTCAACACTTTCAGCGCGCAGGCGCCATATGCGCCTCTGTCTACGCTGGAGGCCATGCATCTGAACTAAATTTCTCATTGTAAGGTTTTGGATGTGGGGAAAGTCATTTTCCTTCTCAAGAATGATGTTATGCATCCTCTAAATACTGCACCGCTTAGACCCCTCAACTTATAAAGGGGATAGTCAAACAAACATAAGCACTTAGGTGGATAAAAATCATTTTCCCTTATTTGCTTTTTGCCACACAGATGGCTTGCTTTGATTTATAATCTAAGGAACACATCAATTTTAATCACATCTAAGTCACATTTGGGACTAGAACTTGGAGTAGCAATCCTTGAGTATGCTCTTCTCTTGCACAATCAAGTGATCTTGAGAATCGGAAAGAGATTGTGAAAACAATCTCATCTCCCTTAACAAAATTTCAAAACTTTTAGGAGAGGACAACGGCTCTTTCGGGACCCCTCTTAGCTTCATTTTTTCAAACACATTCTTGTAACGAGCCCATACATGCCCACATGTCAACAAAGCTAGGATAGTGTTTGAATTTATGCTTTCTTAGATAAAAAAACTAGGAGAGTTTAA
>ML823898.1:11731-28914 GCA_009831015.1 Picea engelmannii
CCAACTATATCTTGAATCATAGACCACCGAGAGGTTTTGGGAAAATAGTCCTTATGAAAAAATCCAATATTCGATGCCCGATAGATCTGATATTATGTCACTCAATGAATAGGAATCAAATAAGTGCCAGTTCCATATTGGGAAAACTTTGGGCACTGCGATGACGTGTATAACGCATCCATCAACATGTTGCATGGTGATTGGTCCATTTGTCAAGTTATTTTAGTGTTTTCAGATAGAGCTTTGTGGGAAAAATGAATTTCATGTGTCACAAGATGACTGTAACCACATGTCATTCCAGGTGGCAAATAGTGGTAATGTGTCTTGTCGCGTGGTAGGTTTTCGTAGCATTGCATGTTAAAGGTGCCTGCTCATCCTGGATCAGGAATATTGGGATGATTTAGAATGTACAAGGCTCGAGGTCCTATGGTCCCAATAACCCAGGGACATGTGGAATTATTTGATGAGAGTGACTCTCGGGAGAATGTGTAACATAGTGTTAGGCACGTGAAAGGTCAGGGCCTGATAAGCTAAGGATCAATGGGTTAGGTGGCAGGTGCCACACCAGTGTGTATGAAAGTAGCCACATCCACATTAAAGGGTGGCATATTATGACATGACAGTCCATGTCATATGATATGGGTGATGTGGAGGCCACGTGGGAGCCACATGGAAATACGGAGGCCTTTGGCCATTGAAAATCTAGAAACTTCAAAGGGCCATAAATTTTGATCTAGATATTTGTTTTGATCAAACATACAGTTGTTGGAAAGCTCTCGACGATTAGAAAATGATGGTGTCCCTTTTAAATGGATTCGAGGATTTTTAGGAAAGGAAAAAATTTAATACCCCATCCCTTAAAAGGGTACTTAAGGGGTTGGGTGTCTTACACACAAATTTGTGTCACCTTCATCAAGTAACTAATGATAGTGTCTAATATAGTCATCTCAATAGATCTGAGTTTATTGTGAAATGTCATCTTCTTGTTAATGTTCTTTCTCTGGTAAAGGCCAACTAGGGAATCAAACATCTTATTTGTCTTCTTCTTCTTGGATATGTGAGGGATCAAATGATCTTTTATAACATCCATTATCATATACTTAGATTTCATTTTCTTCTCCTTGTGAGCTTCCAAATCTTGTGGATCTTTCGATGTAGAAACTACATCCTTGATGATATCCTAGATTTCATTCTCTTCTAATAAAAGAGTTACCCTGACTTTCCATGCTAGGAAATTTGAGGCACCATCCAATCTGTCCTCAAACCTCAAGCTAGTTGATGTCATTTCTAGTCTACAACCAAAAATCCTACTCTTCTAATCTTTTGAATCATAGTAGCTCATATACCATGTAAGTTTTTAGGCACTAGGTGACTATTGTCCTATGCACTTTATTAGACTCAAAAACTAATTAAAACACTTTTACTTTATAAATAAAGTGAATTAAAAAATATATTTGACTTGAAAAACTTCACACACGTTTGACACAAAACCTATGTTTAAGTTCATGTCCAAGCTACAAACATAAACATGCCAAACTAAAAAGTATGCAAATTTGGAATGCAAATTTGTCTCTTCGTATGGAATGGTGTCGTATTTATCCAATGGCTCATGTCGTCATGGAGGAACCTTGCAATTCTTGGCTCTCCCCTAACAACACCATTGGATTATTTTGTATGAAGTAATCTAAGCTAAAATAGGAGGAGATCATGCAAGAAGCTAAAGGAAACATGGAGATGGATCAACTAAACAAGAACTCAATTCTCATGTTGGCATTAAGCAAGAAGCCCGTAGTGGCTGCCATGATTCCATATAATTTTTTGGTTTTCATTGTTGTAGAAAGTAGTTGTTTTTAGCAGAGTTCATTTGGAAATATATAAGTTGGGTCCATAGGTACACATCTATGACAATAAGGCTAAACAACTATTAAGAAAAAATTTAAAATTATTGGGACATATTGAACTATATTTTACTTTATATTGACTTGCTATACAATACAACTATAATCAATCTCTAATATAAAAAATATTCATTTATATTAAAAACATTTGATACCCGTCACCTTCATCAATTTGTAATATTTACAATAAAGTAAAAGGGCTCAAACATGTTATATTTATAACAAGGGGAATAGCTTCAAAGTAGCTAGTCCCTTCCTTATTGAACAAGTTAAGAGTGTTGTTAATGTTTTTCTTTGACAGTAATAGTTTGTGACAACGAGACTGGAATAGTGCTTACTTCAAGTTGATCCATCTTAACGGATGTTGTTGAGGTGTATCCTCCCGCATAACCTAAATAGATGTCAGTTAATTCACAAATCAGTATAATCTAAAATAATCCTGGCTTATATTGGAACTTAAATTAAGGGGTTAACTCCTTCCATTTAAATAAATAATGTGGATAATTTGAACTCCAGATAAATTGATGCATATAATCAAATCTCTATTTAACCTAGTCAATGGTTTAACTAAAACTCTACTCGAGCCTCCAGTTTAAGTGGTTAGATATTACTATAATTTTAATGTGAAAAATCATATGTTAATGGTCAAACCTTGGATTCCATTGCATAAGCCTTGGCCTTTATTACCACGTGTCCATTTAATAAATGAACCGAACAGTAATTATGGAATAACTAAGTGTCTACGTCCATCATTTGTGCATCTAAACCATGACGATCCATTACCTCTAATTTTCTTAAAATTCCAGCTTCAATCTATTTTTACCACTCTCAGTAGGGGAGAGATTATAGGGTAATTGTCGTTGGTACATCTGTTGATGATATTTTTAGTTAACGCCAGGGATTGTTATGTCGAGTCTAATTAATAAGTATAAATTTTTGCAATAGAATGTATATATTTGCTTAACTTATAGAGCCATTAGACCCTAATGGTAACCCTCTTGCATGCATTTTATTATCAATGGTCGGGTCAATTATTTTCTTTTTGTTAGAGTTACGGTTATGTTTTGTTTGAATTTAGTATTCAATTATTTTGGTTCATATTATTAACCTTATGAAATAATATTTTGTGCAATTAGAAACACGAATCCTTGCACAAGAGCTTGTTAATTCTAAAGTATTATATGAGTGTACATAAACTTTTAGTACTGAGTTTCCTTATCAAAGGTTGAAATATTATCAATAATATTAGTGCATAATTATATTTTAACGATAGTGGTGTAAAGAGTAGGAGTAGAACAATTCATGCAATTGGAAATGGTGGAGTAAATCAATGCAAATTGCTTTCACCAAATAGTGTTTGGTATACATATTTTGTTTGGAGACTTATGATAAAAATTGGATGTGAAAATACATGGCTAATCATCCTCATTTTAGGCTCCTGCATAGCATTGTATCATCATACTGTTGTCGTTTCTCTATCTGTCAGGCTACCAATTTCTCAACTATCACATTAAGCTCTATAGAAAAAGAATATTAGATGAAATTGAGAAGGAAAGGAAGATTCCCATGCAACTAACTATAGTGATATCTAATGAATAGAAACCTTTGATTATGGTGGATATCTCACCTTCAATAGGAGGGAATAAAACATTATACAATGATTCTTGCGCAACTAGTTATATGACTCCACATAGGGAGTGGTTCATGATGTAAAGTAAGTATTTTTTCCCCGAAACGAGATTTTCCATGAGATTGATAATAATATGTGGTTGTTGTGCAAACCTCTATATAGGTGTGACTCTCTAACGATGTCTATAAGAGAATTAGTGATGTGTTTTCTATTCCCAAGTTGAAGAAGACACTTATTTCCACAAAATAAATTTCAGACTCAGATGAAGATGGAATTTGATAAAGACCTACTTTATAAGTAATTACAAGAACGTGTGGTTCCATGTAGGGTGCACAAAGGCAATTTGTATAGGCTACTTTTTTTGCTTCTAGTTCCACAAAAGTCAATACAAAGATTAGCAAGAAAAAAAATGCACATCTCGAAAAATGAGTTGACCATATCATATGAAGAAATAAAGCAAACTATCAAATTTAAAGATCATCTTGTCCATAGGGCATCTTCCTTGGAGAAAAAGAAAGAAATATATGAAATAAGCACTCTAGATATGAGTGTATTAATTTCATGTAGAACATTCACAATTGATAAAAAAATAACAAACTTGTATGAAGAAATTTGCTTACAATCATGAAGTTTGGTAAATGATGTGTAGTCGAAAAATATTTACAAATATCTATGTGTAGAAGCGACATGTATGACGTGGAAGAATGAATTTAAAATAATTATTGGGAGTTGCAGAGGAACTTCATGAAAATAATCAATTTTCTTTAGATGTGTCTCACACAGAAGAGTGATTTTAAAAGAATTATTAAGAGTTGCAGAGGCACTTCATGAAAATAATCAATTGGATGTACAAAACCAAGATCATCACTAAATATATGGTTGGCATAATCATCAATGAGACATGTTATATGTGCAATATGTAAATTACTATAATGTATATATAATGAAATTGGAAGGTCGAACCCTCTTCTTCGTCGTTCAAAACACATTAGACACCAGAGACAGAGGACTCTGCTAAATTAATCTATTTTTGATGGAGGTCATGATGAGCAGCGACGACGAGTGAAATGCACTCAAAGGAACTGAGCATGATTATGATGAAGCCATTTGGCTCTCTTCTTCTCCATTTACTATCAAGGTAATTCAAATCCTTTATTTTTAAAGTTAATATTTTCCTTCTTCTCTAGAGGGTGGGAAATTCTACTTAAATTTCAAATTTCTTCTCTATTATGTAAACTATGACAGGTTTTATAATTATTTTGAAGATGGGCGTCATTAGTTTGTAAATATTTGTGACTGATAGGTTATGGTTTGAATTAAATGTGGCCCTACATGCAATAATTGAAAAATTATGAATGAAAATATCAAATTAGGACCCCTAAAATTCTGAACATGAAGACTAAGCAATAGTTGGAAACCCCAAGTCTCTAGTTAACACCTTGTTCAGACTCAATAAATTTTAGTTTCTTGAAAGAGAGAATGCATGTAACCAGGGTTTAATCAAAGAAATAATAATTAAAAATGTGTCGTGATATTCTCTAATAACCATCCATCATGTGTTACCTCTCATACGTTGCAATCTATGCACATGCATCTATACACCTGGATGATTTTTCTCATGCCCAACCAACATCCAACCTCTCCACTAGCTTTTGGTGTTGATTCATAGAATGATACCATATGATTTTTCTCATTCTCCACCAACCTCTGCAGGCCTCTCCACCAATGTTTGGTGTCACTTCATGGAACATGCCTAGACCATTATAGTTCGAAACTCAAAGTTGTAGATAACTAGATTCATTGTTGCAGTTACCCTCTTGTGCTAAAGCGCAACCATTGTTGGGGCATCCCCAACAAATGAGGACTTATACCTTCTTAAATATGATGAAAGTAGAGAGGGGAAGCATGAAGGAAGATCCTATGGAAGGGTATTTTATGGGGCCATCCCCTAACATCCTTGGATACGTCTTCACCACCATGTTTTTCTTGTAGTATAGGAGAATAGAGTCCCTATTGGCAAAGATGAATAGATTATTGTCCAAGCAGAGGTGCATAAATGGATACATATTTTTCTCCACCTAGGTTCTTGGTTGTGTCTGATAGAGGAAAAGCAAGATAAAGGATCCCTCCCCTAGTTTTTTGGGAACAAATTAGTAGGTGTACTTATCCATTGGCCCAACAAAATATGACACCAATGCTCTCTCACTATACTTTGTCTTCCTCTCCATAACAGTCTCACCCCTTTATTGATATCAAAATTGAAGCAAAAAAAACACAAAGAGGTTTCCTTCCCTCAACTTTGGTTCTCTTCTCCGAATGGATACAAAACATAGAAAGTTGTTTAAATTTTTGTTATGGATATTTGGGTTAAATCATGCTAAGAAATGAGAGACAAAGAATCCCTCTGTTCTGAGCGCTAAAAATATTGGTTGTATAAATATTTTAGGAATGCGAACCCTATGAAAATAGATATCACGTCAAGAATATTTTCATTACTGATTTTCATTCTTAGGTATGGCCAATCTAAAATGATCTTCCCTTTCAAGTAGCAGGGAGGCACACTGGCCGGGAGAAAGGTCATAAACAACAATGATAATGAGAAATAAAAATAATGAGAATGAGATCAACGATTTACATGATTTCTCTACTTCATCCTTCGACACTTTTGCTAGTAGAAGAGGCTGGAAATTCCCAGAGGCCATAATCCCAGAGATGACATGGCATGTTGATGTCACCTATGGTGATGTGGACCCATGGTATGTGTGCCATGTGTTAGTCATAAATGGAATTGTTGGGGTCCAAAAGGAACTGAATTCATGTGACACATGTCCCCATATGGAACCCCTTCCACATGGAACAAGACGTGTCATCAACCAAATGGATAGTCCACATTCCTCCGCTCTAGATTTGATGACCTATGTGATTTTGTGACTTCAGCTTTGCACTTTGTGGCTTCGACACTTAGCAACTTTTCCTAGTCTATAGGAATCACCAAAGTGGTGAAGTTTTGGAGTGCTAAAACTTATGCTATCCTTCAACTCCTAATATAACGACTCACATCACTCCTGAATTATTCACTCAATCTAACAGTTGGTAGGATTTCGAGGTTTCATGGCTTCAGTATTTCATGTCTCTACCTTGTATCCAATAATCACCGAAGTGGAAAAGTTTCGGAGTCCCCAAATGTATGCTATCCTTCCACTCCTTATCTAATGGCTCACATCACTCCTTAATTCCTCCCTTGATCTAATGGTTGGTGGGATTTATAGGTTTCGTGACTTCAAGATTTCATGCCTCTTCCTTGTCTCTAATAATCGCCAAAGTGGAAAACATTTGGAGTCCTAAAACTTTCTATCTCCTACTTGGCTTCGATCAACAACTATAAATCTATTAGTTTGATATGATGGATCTGGTTATACGCAAAATTTCTAAATTAGATCTAACGACTCTTGCTTATCTGGATCTTGATCTAATGATCATGATTCCATGATCCTTTATAAGGGATCTATGTATGCATTGTGCTTTGGCTTCTGCATGATTTATGCAACTCTCTTTCTCCTGATATTTTATTTCCTCCTCCACATTATTTTTCATAATTGTTTCCATGGTTGACATTAATGAAAAATAATTTTCCAACACCTTAGCTATAACAGAGTTTCCTCACAGTTCTAATGGTGTTTTTATGGATGATATGTTGTGAATTCGATCCCAATAACACTTCCTTAAAGCGCTCCTTTTCCTGAGCCTTAGGATCTTAAAGACATATTCTTTCTTAATGAAAATATCATCTCCCATAGTTTTGGCCCATACCAATCTGATGTTTCAACCTTAAGCTCTGATACTAATCTGCAATGTACCCAACCACCCCAGGTTGGTCACACTACCTCAAAAAATCTGTTCAAAACTAATTTCGAATTCAAATACCATTTAATTATTAAAGAAGCATGAAAGAACATGATAACAACACATGCAATAATAAATATACATGCTATAATATAAATAATGTTTAAGCATTCCATGCATAGCAATAACCAACAAACATGCATTTTATAACATACGAACATAAGATACAATAATTCATACACAGTGGAAATAAATATACATCAGAGAAACACATGACAGAGAGCACTTATCTTAATCAAAATAGTTCACCAACTGGATGCAGACCAAGGACGTTCCACCCAACCGTAGACATTGTTATTCCAAGTCTCAACAAAAATTTCACCCCCAAGCTAGGGCTATGAATCCACAAGGATGGTTCCAGGGTGTCACTCAGTTTCCCCAAACCAGTCAGCACTCAAGCTCTCACAGGTTTCTCAACACACAACAATCCATAGTACACCAGCTCTCTTCTCTCCATCATGCACAACCAAAGAGAATGGACCCCCTTCTCTCAATTAAGAAATTATGGGTAAATAAAATATGATAAAATGACTTAGCCCCTTAATACCCCTCTCTCATGGAATCATATCCCCATATAACTCTTGTCCTTGTCTGTCTTGCAACCAATGATGTATTTTATTATTAATAATGATCATAGCATTACATTTCCTAGGCATGTTTGCCTCTTTAATTGTTTGGGCACTCCGACCTTTCATCAAATAAAAAAAATACATTATTTCATATGGGGACTCAAAATCAAGGTATTACATTTCTCTCCCCCTTATTTTTGCACTGTCCTCGGTGCATATACAAAAAAAAAGTCAAAATTTCAAAATTTATTCAAAAATTCATGAGTACTCCACCTGCATGGAATCTTCATGATCCCAAGTATCATATTCAGGACTGTAGTAGGTCCAAAAAACTTTTATCAGTTTTATCACATGATTCCAGAGCGTTTTGACTTTTCTATCCAATACGTGCACTCACTGGACCTGAAAGTCTCCCTCTGGATGTACCTGAATCAAATTCAAATTAATAACATGATTAGGATCATGTATATACATTTTTAGCAAAGATACATGAAATACATTATGCACATTCATGTAAACAGGCAATGCAAGCATGTATGCAACTGGCCCTATTCTTTCCAAGATCTCAAATGATCCACAGAATATGGTTGCTAGATTTGTACAACTACCCAACTTCAATGAGATATTCTTGGAATTCACTTTTAAAAAAACATGCTCCCCCACTTTAAATTCTCTACATGTCCTATTTTTATCTACATAAATTTTCTATCTATCTTGAGCTGCCTTTAAATTCTGCTTAATTCTAACCATCTGGTCTTCCATGTCCTTGAGCAATTTTGGCCCAAGTACTACTATGTTTGTTGGGTTGTCCCAACTCATTGGAGTATTTCATTTTCTACCATAGAAAGACTCAAATGGGCTCATCTCCAATGAATCCTGATACCCATTATTATAGGTGAACTCAACCAAATAAAAGTAGTATTCCCACTTAGATTGTTTATCCATCACATGTGTTCTCAACATGTCTCCAATCACTTGGTTGACTCTATCGATATTCCCATCTGACCTTGGATGGTATATTTTGCTAAAATTCATATTTGTACCAAATCCTTTAAATAATCCCCTCCAAAAATTTGAAGTAAACTTTGTATCTCTATCTGAAACAATTGTCTTAGGTATCCCATACAACCTAGCAATTTCCCTCATGTAAATTTCTGCAACATTAGCTATTGTATGAGTCATTTTCACAGGAACCAAATGAGCATCCTTTTGTCAATTTATCCACAACTACCATTATGGAATCATGTTTCCTTGTTTTCCTAGGAATTTAGTTATAAAATCAATGGTTACCACTTCCAATTTCTTATTTGGAATTGGAAATAGATGAAACAAACCCGTTGGGTGTCTATGCTCAGTTTTTACTCTCTGACATTCCATACACCTGGAAATGTAATAAACAACATTCTTCTTCATACCTGGCCAAAAGAATTGGCTTCTTGTTGTTGCAATTATGTTCTGGTAACCGGGATGTCCAACATATGGAACATTGTGCATTTCTTTTAATACCAAATTCCTAATTTCTCTAGAACTAGGAGCATAAATTATGTTCTTATTCATAAGTAATCCATCTTCCTTAATCTCATACTCTTTAATTTTCTGATGTATGTTTTCTTGTTGTAAACTTTCTTTTACTTGTGGGTAATGTTGATCTATAACAACAACATCTAAAAATTTTCTCTTTAAATATGAATGATGAATACTAACAGTTCTAGCATGCATGAGATGTACTGTCCTACTGAGTGCATCAACAACTTTATTTTATTTTCCCTTTATGCTTGATGTCAAGGTCATAATCACTTAAAATTCCAACCATCTTGTTTTCCTAACATTCAAAGTTAGTTGTTCAAAATGATATTGCAGACCACTATGGTATATCCTTCATTCAAATATTTTTCCCATGAGATAATGCCTCCACATCTTCAATGCGTGAACTATGGAAGCAAGCTCTAAATCCATTTTCCTCTCATATTCCTTAAGTTTTCTAGACTCATAACCAATGACATGTCCATTTTGAGTTAGGACACCACCAAGTCCTTCCTTGTATGCATCTGTACATACCACAAAATTCTCATTTGGGTCAACAATATTTAAAATAAGTGCACTAGAAATAAATTATTCAACAAATTAAAGTTCTCTTCACACTCTGTTGTCCATTCGAATTTAATTTCCTTCTTTTGTAAAGAAGTGATGGGATGATCATATTTAGAGAACCATGCTATAAACCTCTTGTAGTATCAGGTTAATCCCATAAAAGATATGATTTATGAAACATTCATGGGTGTTGTCCATCCTCTAATGGCTTCAATCTTTTTTGTATCTACTGCTATGCCTTGTTCTAAAATAATATGACCCAAATAATGGATTTTTTTTTGGTAAAAATAACACTTCCTAATCTTGGAATAAAGTTGATGTTCCCTCAGTACTTGTAACACCAACCTCAAGTGATGTTCCCTCAAAACTTGTAACACCAAACTCAAGTGATGTTCATGCTCTTCCTTAGACTTAGAATAAATAAGTACGTCATCCAAGAATACAATGACAATCTTATCCAGATAATTTCTGAATATGCCATTCATTAAGAACATAATTATAGTTGGTGCATTGGTTAGTATAAATGGAACCATTAAAAACACATGATGTCCATACCTGGTTCTAAAGGTTGTCTTATTGATTTCTTCTTCCTTGATTCTTACTTGATGGTATCCCAATATCAAGTCTATCTTTTCTCCTCTTAGTAGGTCAAAGAGGTCATCAATTCTGGGTAGAGGGTATTTGTTCTATTAGATATGGTGTTATGGTGTTGGCATTGATTTCAAAGAGGGCCAAAATGATCAATGTCAGACATGGTATTATGGTAATTTAATTATCAAGAAGATCAAATATGTATGTGAGATACTAAAGCTCTGGAGAGATAACGTAGTAGGTTTCACAAAAGACATGGCACGAGGAATAGAGCAGTCCCTCATGTTACCATATCATCTCTAAGGTGGATCAATGTAGAAAAATATCAGGAGAGAAAGCATGATTGAGTGAAGTGCAAACAAAGTTTTGCAATTAAGGAAATCTATGTGAAGGATTGTGGATAATCATGATTGTTCCCTTTTGAATTTCGGGAGTAATCACAACCATTAAATTGAGGAGGAATCCTGTCTGTTGATGTAGTTTTAAGGACCGTCATATCAAGGGGAGGTCAAAGTTTGGGAATAATTAGATCTCAACTGATAGATCTAAAGAAGGATATTTGGATGGTTTCCCAATCGTTGGATCAAGATTGGATTTGGAATGTAGAGTCGTCAAATTTCGTGGAGGAAATTCAAGTGAGCTCTCAACCATTAGATCATCTTGGGATCTATCATGATTGTCATATAGAACCAAGTGCAATAACAATATAAGTGGACCCCATAAGACACAAAGTCTTGAAACCCTCGAAGTTTTGAAGTGAATAACGACTGTCAGATCTAGGAAATGCATGGTGGTCGTTGGATGAGGATAGGAAAGTCCAATGGTGGTCAACTCTAGCGCTAAACACTCTGGTGAAAGGTATTCTAAAACATGTAAGTTCACCTGAAGGCTGGATCCCCGAAGTCCCAAAGTGAATGAGGGTCATTGGATCAAGAGTTCAGGTGAAAACTAGACCATGCAATATAGATTAATGATCCAAAGGGGAAATACATATGACACTTTAGGAGATCCATCTCAACAAGGACATGTGGCGCAATCAGATGGTGACAAGTGTCAAGGTATAGTTTGAAATTTGTTGGCAGCCAATTCAATTTTTTCAATTTCCCTATAAGCTGCCTACACCTATGAATTCTGAACTTCAAATTACCATCGCATTTTGTAAATAGACGATATTTTCATCCCTTGCGACATTTGCAAATTGGTCTCCATTTAGCTTTCACGACTGTAAGCATGAAAACTCCTCCATCGTTATTTGAACTGTCATGATCTTTGCATGGTTATTTTGAGTGGCACTTACCTTTGGTTTATCATTTAGTGACTGTAAGGATTTTGAACTATACCTATTTGCCTATTCTTACTTTGATTACGCAGCTGGATTTTATTAAACTGGTAAGGCATTGAGCATCAAAGTTTATGTTTTTTAGACTTGCCTAGTCATTGAAATTACATAGGGGTCATGGTTTATTTGGTTTTTATATAATGTGATCCTTATTATTATAAGCTCTTGGCTTGTCAAATTTTATGAAATCGATTGTCACAATGTTTTATAAACGTTTGATTACACACTTATACGACGGCACATATTTAACTTTTGGGTTTGATTTCACATTGAACATTTGTGGTTTGAAATAATACAATGGCGCATTGGTATATCATCCACCGTTTGATTCTTGGGTTGGCCGAATGATAAGGTTTAAACTATGTTATGATTGATAGAACAGAGGATTAATCGCCAGTTGTACTTTGTAATTATTGTTATGCATGGTGGTAAGTGATTCCACCACCCTCGCACGCGCACATTAATGCTTCCCCTTTGATCGTTCGTAGCTATTAGACCAAACGACTTTGCTCCTGTATGTTGTTGATTCCAACCCAAACCCTTACCATGTGTTTGCACCATGGCTCCAGTCGTAAGGGATGAACCCAATGGTAGCCAGGCTCTGTTGATGTTCGACAGTGCCCACAGTGACCTTGAGGAATTTGGATGGCTCCCGTTCATACAAAAGTTTGATGGTTTTAACCCCAGCGTTGCTCGGAAATTCACTTTAACCTTTGATGGTTGTCGATCCAAGGTTGGGGATGCTCAATTGGAAATTGACGAGCAATTTCTCAGTTTAGCTACCGGTTTGTCTGTCACTGGACAACGATGGTCCAAGAATTGCAAAGTGGAAGAGGTCCCGTGGACATTTCTCTTCCAGTCACGTAAGGTTAGCTCCTGTGACAAAGTTTTGCCCGCGAATATGCTCAAGCAACGTTGGCACGATTTGCTGATGATAATCAAATAATTTATCACCTGCGAGGGTCGGTATGGGTTTGTTTTCTTACACCACCTTTGTTTACTTATGTTTTTCATGGGCTATGAGCTTAATATGCTGTATTACTTGCATAGGAGCCTATTTAAAATGTCTAAGAGATACAAAAGGAACCAGGCTGATAGCAACCTTTTTCACTTCGGGATGGTTAAAATTATTGTTGTTTATCATTTGGGGTTACACGGAGACTGTTGGAACGATTTCCTGGCTCGCAATGATTTTGAAGATTCAAACCCTCCACAGGTTTACAAACCTGTGGTGAGTGAGGGAAAGTCTGTACCCTCGGTACCCTACAGTATTCTGTTACCTAAACCCTTACCCGACTCACCTATCGACCTACCCCATTTTGTGACCAAGGATGTTGAAACTGTTAAGCCTGTGGCTAAGAAACCTAAAGCTAAACTTACTGCGAATTCCAAAGGCAAACAGAATGCCCGTTTAATCTCTCGAATGGCAAGAAACAAACCGAAACCTCTTGTCAACCCTGACCCTATCATTTTGAGTGGAGATTCTGACTCAGAAGTGGAACGTTACCTGGCAAGTGAATATCCCTATTCGGAAGGTCTGTGTGTCGAACCCTCGTTTGACTTCGTGTCGAACCTACCACCTTGCTTGCAAAACGACCCTAACTACCCAGACATTAAGCTACCTTGTCCAAACCCTGGTCCTTCATCAAAACCCTCTCCTGCTTTACCTAAGTCTATAGTGCCACCCTGTGATCAGTGCGGCTCGTGGTTAGAAAGGTATTATCTTGATGTGCCAATGCTACAGTCCAGAATTCATTCTTTGGAGGATCAAGTTGCAAGGCTTACCAGTCAAAAGGCCAAATTGCAAGCCACTGATAAGAAACAGAGGACAACAGGTTCTATTTTTTTTAAGAATGTGGAGTCAGCTACAGCGGTCATGAATTCAAAATTGGCATAATTTGAGAAGCCTCACTGGTATGTTCTATCACTTGTTTATATAACGAATTCAAATTCTTTCGAATAGCTATGTTTACAGCGTGATTTTTCTCTGTCATACTATATGCACTATGTACATAGTTTTGTTTTGATTAATCGAATTTCGTTTTCCCAGTTTAGCTTTGATTGGATTTTCTTCGATTCGATTGATCATGGTATGGATTTGATTGTTTTGATTTGGCTTAAATTGGATACTCTGTTGCTAATTGAAGTCGTTTCTATCTTTTCTAAACACAAGTTGTTTCTGGTATTTCAATTTTGAACACAATCAATGTTTCGATTCGAATTGGTTATATTGTATACGATATGGTTGGCAATAATGGTTAACTGTTATGGTTTTATGTTCCATGTCATTTTCGACCAATTTGAATACCATTCAATATGTTTCTGTTAATATGTAACCAAATCACGAATAGATATGATTCATAACAGTTATACCCAGCCGATTGATTCACATTATTTTGTTCGACCATGTTATCAGTTCGATTCATATTGTAATAAATATGTTGTTTAAATTTGATTTGAGGAATGAAGGTAACTATATCCAGATGCACGATTTGTTTCTATAATCGTGATTTGATTATTTTCCCAGCTGATAATTATAACCTCTGTTGATTCTATTAAGATTGTGATAATGACTTACCGATCCTGTCTGTCGACTGTGCAAAGATCAATCACGAAATTCGTTGGGTTGATGTTGTTATGAATGTTTTATTTACCCAAAATCGTAACAGTTTTTCCATCTTTGTATTTAATTAAAACAACGTGAATCTTATCATACCATGACGAATGAATTATGATTGTGTTGGATTAGATCATATCACATACGATATCACTCATTGTTGATTGCATTTGAATTGAAACAATTTTGTTACTGTTTGACCCGATTTTATGGTCAAAGAAAAACAGAGTATTCTTACCTCTGTTTTCGATTGAATCACTGTTGATTTTGTTTAATTTGAATGATAAAGTCATTTGAATCATTAGTGATTCATTTTTGATGTTTATTGAAAGAAAATTGGATTGGATTATTTTAGTGAGATTTGATTTGATTTCTATTTGGTCCTGTATGCTATTTTAGACTAGCTACATAATCAGATGATTCTGTAGCTAAGTCTGTAAGATTAGATTTTTATTATTTTGTTAATAAAATATCCTTCTAATCTGATGTTTTTGGTCTATTGCAGGTAAATTCGAAATTGCAGTGGATTTAATGAGCAGTTAGGGGATATTTGAAATATTTCACTTGCATTTTAATTTCCTAGTTTAGTTGATTTTGGGAATATCTTCCCAGATTATGTAAAACAGTTTGATATTATCCACAGGGAGGTTTTACCCTGTGGAGAGACTTATAAATACCTATCATTTTTGTAATAATGATCATCCTCATTCGTGGGAGAACAAGGATATGGAGTTTTAATACAGACTGAGGCAGAATTTGGCGTTTTGTCATAGCTTTAGCTTCTCATTATATCAATATTTTGTTTCATGTTGTGTATATCAATTTGTATCTGGTTAATGACTACTTTAGCTATCTTAATCATGTGCAAATGATATAATTTTAATCATTGTAATCCATATATGATTTCTTCCAAGTGTATAAATGACATAACAATTGTCTAATTCAGTTTGTGAATGACAAGTTTATCTTCTTCATGAATTGAATTATCAAATATAAGTTTTTTCATAACAGGTTTCCCTTATTGCAGAGGTTTATAAATCATATAATTGTTATGACTTTTTATGTCTTGTTTTTCCTGTAAATAACTCAAAGAGCAGCGCATCCTATCATTTATGAAAAGCTTTTGGATCCACTGGTGCGAGTTTCCTTCCTCCGACCAGCTTCAAAGTCATCATACGCAAGACAAATTAGGAGTGCTTCAAGGTCAGTTAGTCATTTGTTTGCTGGTGTTATTAGTATTTTAGTTCAAATATTAATTTAAGTTAGAGATAGTATATTAGATCGTTTAATTTTAGTAGTTTTATTTCTTATTCATAAAATCAAAAAATCAAAAAGATCTCTGGCTGTCTTAGGATAGAAAGCATTTGAGTTTTACAGGTTTTATTCAAATCTGCAAGTTGTGTATATTGTATATTTGTTAATAAGTTGTATTATAACTAGTAGTTGAACGATTATTTAATAAAGTTAGTATAATAGTAATTAGTAGAATAGTTAGTGTAATTTGTATTTAGTTTTAGTTTATATAGTAGTTTGTTTGAATTAGATTAGTGTATTAGTTTGTTTTTATTGTTAGTTAGTTTAGTTTCTTTTATGTTAATTTTAGTTAGTTTTAGTTAGTTTTATTTGTTTTAGTTAGATTAGTTAGTTTAGATTAGTTTTCTCTTTGGTTTTCTTAAGACCTAAGAGCGGCCAATGGAGCCATTAAACTTGTCAGGGTGGTTCATTCCAAACGGCTTGGGTTATTAGACAACCCCGGACCGGTTCCACTCTCTCAATTGACGGACGAACAATTTCACCCATCAACAAATGGCGCTAGAAGGAGGGCCTGAACTTAATTAATGGCACGAGGCAGTTGCAAGACTCCACCTCCACCTAATCGCACACCTATAGTGACTAGAAGCCGTTCACAAGATAATATTCCCCCTCAAACAACAACTACTTCAACCGAAGATCCACAGATCACAGTTGAGCCAGCAACCCCTAATCCTACAGGTGGTGATATCCAAGAGATCGTTCGTCAATCTCTTATCAAAACACATAGTGACTTAGCTATTTTAAGGCAACCAAACCGTCTGTGGGGTGAACCTTTAGACTTCTCTGATATTAGAGAACAGTTAGGTGATATTAACCTCACTGTGAATCCTACAGATCCAAACACAAATCCTGCTGCAGGAGGATCTGGGATACCTCCTTCACCACCTCCCTCATATCCTTCCTCTTCTGGGGGAGATTCCTCTTCTGATGAAGGCAATCCACCTTCTCATCCTTCCACACCCACTACCCCAATGGCAAATCAGAACAACCCTGCTAGACCCTGGTTGGACCAGGATGTTGTAGCTGTACCTGGAGCCCAGCACCCTTTACCTAAGCACTCATAGAAATGGCTTCCTAAGTTTGATCCAGATTCAAAACAGATAGCCGAAGATCATATCAAAAAATTTATGTTAGCCATCAGACTCCGTAATGTTGAACATGAAGACGTTGTCTGTAGGTTGTTCCCTTATACTTTTGAGGGTAATGCATCCACTTGGTACTTTTCCCAATA
>ML823898.1:29374-49321 GCA_009831015.1 Picea engelmannii
AAGAAGAGTCTTCTCCAAACATCTTTGGACATTTCTCAGACAACATCTTTCAAGCTAACTTTGAGACTGTTCACCCTTACAACACTAGGAGTAAGACATCAAATAAACCTCCTGCCGAGAACACTACAACTGCACCTCCAAAGCCGTCTAAGTCAGCAGAAATTAAATAGAGTAATCTTAGTCCTAAATTATATTATGATGTTGTTGAAGTTCTAAAAAAATTAAGGGCTAATATTTCCATTTATGAGTTGTTGAAGTTTCCATTTTTGTTACAGAAGATGTTGCAAAATATTTCAGAAAATGGAAAGAATGGTAATTCAAATGGTAACAAGGTTGTGCAAAGCAAAGTTCCGCAGAAGACTTCCACAAAAAATAATCCTGATCCTCAAGATAAAGGAAGCCTTCCTGTAGCACCTGTAAGTAATGTAAATAATGCAAATAATGCAAATAATGTAGATAAAGTAGCATTAGAAATCGAGAGTAAGAAACCACAAGCTACTACTCTAAGTACTCGCAAGAATGTACCTCATTTTCTTTTAACTTTCAAAATCTTCAACAGAAATGTGCATAATTGTATGGTTGACTCAGGAGCATCATCAAATGTGATGCCTTGGTCTGTCTGCCAAAAGATTAACGCTGAAGTAGAACCATCTTCTTTGAAAATCATACAACTTGATCAAACAGATGTTAAATTTATAGGCGAACTGAAAAATGTATTGATTAGATTATCGTCTAACCCAAAGGTTCATCAGGTTATTGATATAATTGTGGTGGATATTCCAGAAGTGTATGGTCTATTTTTGATCAGGGACTGGTCGAAGCAGCTACATGGTTACTTCACGACGGATTGGTCTCACTTATGGCTTCTAGAAAACGGTAAGCCCAACAAGATCAGAGTGAATCGAGAGCATTACCTTAAGTTCACGGTCACAGACTTGAATGACCCTAATGAACCATACACACTTCCTTCTAATTCACCTGAAGTCCAAGGGATGGACACTTTCTTCGGAAATTTCATGGCTGAAGTTTCATCTATCAACAATCCGGAACAACAATCCGAGATCATAGCATGTATGCAACCAACAGATTCTATGCAATAGTCCCATGAGCCCGGTGGAAATCAAATTTGGTCTCTATATTTCGACGGTTCCAAGTCTAAAGAAGGAGCTGGTGCAGGCTGCATCATTATCGATCCAGCAGGTAACAAGACATTGTTGGCTTGTAGGCTAGAATTTGAATGTACTAACAATACTACAGAATATGAGGCTTTACTGCAAGGTCTTAGAAAAGCCTTGGACATGCACATTCAAAATCTGGTTGTATTTGGCCACTCTGAAATAGTGGTCATACAGGTAAGAGATTCTATACATTGTCTTTCCCCGCATCTCAAATGTTACCAGTCTGAGGTATGGAATTTAATGAACAAATTTTTTGCTTTTAATATAAATTCCATTCCTAGATTAAATAATGTTGAAGCAGATCTACTAGCTAATGTAGCCTCTAAACTTCTTCCTGCAGAAGGCTTATCCCCAAACGCATTCTTCGTCGAGCTATTGTTTCGACCATCTGTTCCTGACAATATCACAAACTAGAGAGTTATTGACGATGGTCAGCAGATCATTAACTTTCTGCACATGGAAGAAACCTTTCAAGGCGCAGTGATAGATGAACAAATGCACGACGACAATTTGCACGACTTTACGGTAATACCTAATCCGAAATCTCCTGAAGCTCTATCGGACATGGTAAATTTCATACCCAAATCTGTTGTTAGATTAGAAAAGTTTTATGATTTTGAAGATAAATTTAAAAAGATGGTCAATTGCAAAACCAATAGTTCCTCATTGTCTTATGAAAAAGTCAATTTAGGGACTAGCGAAAATCCTCAGTGTATCAATCTAGGCTTGGGATGTTCTAGACAAGAAAAAACTACTTTTGTTAAATTATTTGAAGAATTCAAGGATGTCTTTGCATGGACTTACGATGATCTTAAAACATTTGATCCTAATATTATACAGCATGTCATCCCGATGAAGCCCCAAACTTTACCCTTCCAACAGAAACTGAGGAAAATGCATCCTAAACTAGAACCGACCGTTCAAAAAGAATTGAATAAACTCCTAAGTGCTAAAATAATTTTTCCTGTTAGACACACTCAATGGGTATCCAACCTCGTCCCAGTTTGAAAGAGAAACGGGGAAATTCGACTTTGTGTCGATTTCTGAAATCTCAACAAAGCGTATGACAAAGATAATTATCCTGTCCCGCCCATGGAACAGATCCTTCAACAAGTATCTGGTTCCGAGAGGCTATCCTTACTGGATGGTTTCTCTGGATACAACCAAACCTTGATGTCTCCGCCAGACCAACTAAAAACTACCTTCCGTACTCCGTGGGGCACTTATGCTTATCGCAAAATGCCCTTTGGATTGATTAATGTTGGTGCTACCTTTCAGAGAGCAATGGACATTGCTTTTAGAGTCTTAATCAATCACTCCGTAGTAGTCTACTTAGATGATGTGACCGTTTATTCTAAAAACAAAGATGATCATCTAGCTCACTTACGAGTCATTCTGCTACGATGTCGTAAATATGACATCTCCTTGAACCCCAAGAAGTCCATCTTTGCAGTAGAACAGGGTAAATTAATAGGATTCATTGTGTCTAGTGATGGAATGGTTATTGACCCCGAAAGGACTCAAGTCATCACCAAACTTCCCCCACCTACCTCCAAAAAATCCATGCAGTCTTTCCTAGGACAGATTAATTTCGTGAGAAGATTTGTCCCCAGCTTTTCTGAAATGGTCAGGCCTCTTTAGAATCTGATTAAGAAAGACACCCAATATCACTGGGGACCCACAGAAAACCAAGCTTTCAATTCTATAAAGAAGGCCATAATAGATGCTCCGTCTCTCATGAGCCCTGATTTCTCTCAAGACTTTACACTCTATACTTTTGCCTCTGATCGTTCCTATGCCGCGGTACTAACTCAGAAGAATTCCAAAAACAATGAAGTACCCATCGCCTTTATGAGCTCTGCTTTCAAAGGTGCTGAACTTAACTACCCAGCAGTCGATCAGCAAGCCTACGCTGTTTTCAAAGCAGTTAAGCATTTTCAGTCCTATCTTTTGAAGTCAAGGACAAAGGTCATTGTCCCCTACCCTGTCGTAAGGAACTTGTTAGTGCAGAAGGAGTTTGGAGAGAAAAGAGACAACTGGGTCACCTCCTTGCAGGAGTATGACTTAGAGATCACCCCAGCACAGATTGTAAGAGGCCAAGGATTGTGTAAGTTGGTTGTTGATTTAGAAATAGGACAACGAGAATATAGTGATACGTCAAACCTAGAACAACACAATCAAAGTTTGATTTGTTGCGCACAAAACCTCGTAAGTCCTTGGTACGACAATATTAGATTTTGTCTTGAACATGGATCAGCACCCCGTCACCTTGACCCCACCAAAAGAAGAGCGTTGAGACTAAAGTCCACCTCCTTTCATCTAGTTAACGGTATACTGTTTCGTCAGAATTTTGACAGCATACTGATGCGTTGTCTTGAAAAGAACGAAGCAGAAAAAGTCTTGCTTGAGTTGCATATAGGAGAAGCTAGTGGTCACTTCGATGGCGACACCACTACTCATAAGGTTTTAAGATCCGGTTACTACTGGCCCACACTTTTTAGGGACACCCATGCCTTGTGACGTAAATGTGTCATTTGTCAGAAAGCATCAGGGCGATTGCAAAAACCAGCCTTCCCCTTGCAACCCATTTCAGTCGATTCTCCTTTCCAGCAATGGGGCCTTGATATCATAGGTCCTATTAACCCCCCATCCTCACAACAACACAAGTATATTTTGACAGCCACTGATTATTTTACTCGATGGTCCGAAGCCACTGCGCTAAGAACTGTTAACACAAGTTAGGTGATCGCTTTTCTAAACTCGAATATCATCACTCGTTTCAGTATCCCTGATTGTCTAGTCTTTGATAACGCTTCATACTTTTCTTCTCTTGAGATGAGTGAGTTCACATTGGAGAAAGGAATAAAACTTAAGTATTCTGCTAGTTACTATCCCCAGGGCAACGACTTAGCAGAATCAACAAACAAGAACTTGATCAAAATTATCAAGAGAACCGTGGCTAATAATCACAAGAACTGGCACAATGCACTGCTTAATGCACTATGGGCTGATAGGGTAACACCCAAAGCTGCTATAGGTAATTCCCCCTTTTTTCTCGTTTATGGCAGGGAAGCCATTCTGCCACCTCACATTCTTCTTCCTTCGCTTCAATTGTCACAAAAAGTCCAAGAAGAAGATTTCCCCCCTTTAGAAACCCGTATTAACGCTTTGATGAAGTTAGAAGAAGTAAGAACCCAAGATAAGCATAAAATAGATCAACATCAACAATTGATTAAAAGTTGGTTCGATTCTAATTCTTCTTCTGATAGGAATTTTGAAGTAGGCGATCTCGTCTTAAAGTGGGACAAACCACACAAAGGAAAAGGTGAGCACACCAAGTTTCAAAATTTGTGGCTTGGGCCATTTTTTATTGCTGAAAAGTTGGGTCCTAGTTCCTTTCGATTGCAGAATCTTGAAGGGCAGCTCGACACCTATCCGGTGAATGGCCAAGCCCTGAAAAGATACTTCGCTTGATTGCTACCCTTGTATATTATGTAAATACTTCCTTTTGTTTTTATTTTTCGTTTTTGGTTTTGACTTGGATTGATCAGTTTTTGTGTTTTTTGAAAGATATGCATACCTGTGCACTGAGCCATTCAGACCAAGACCATAGAAAAATTTCTTCACTGAAATAACTTCTGAAAGATTGTACGAACATCAGTGATATATTTCTAAAACTGATATTTATGTTGGAAAATTTTGTTGTTTGAAAGAAGTTTACTAATTTCAATCTCTGAGCAAAGTTTGTCATGATCATCTATTATCTTTTTACGCTGTCCCTTTTTCATAAAGGAATGACTCAAAAGATGTCTCCCTGTCATAGTAAGTTGTTTTGTAAATAAAACATTTCTAGAGCTGAATAAAGGACAGTGTTAAAAAATTCTAATGAGGTCTAAAAAATATGTTAAAATACAAAAAATTTCAGCGTCACCCCGCTCGGCTATATATCTACAAAAGAAAAATAAAATAAAAATATTAATAAGAGTTGTGGGAAGTGTTTGTAAACCTGTCAGGATACTGAACAGGCCCGCTGGCAGCGGGTAAATGCATGCATGGCGCCAAGACAACTTCGTCCGGGTACTGAATAGGCCTGCTGGCAGTGAAGCAATGTCGGGTACATGAAAATATGTAAAAAATTATAAGAAACCTCTTTAATGTCCTTTATTCTGATCTAGAACTTCTTGACAGGATACAAATGTCGGAGTGGGTTAAATGGAAACCCTGTCGAGGCTATGGAAGCCTGCTGGCAGCAGTGACCATGCCAACATTATTGAATATTTTATCATTAATATCATGACTTGCTGATCTTAAGACTGTTATTAGTTTTCATCTTTTAGAACATCGCTGGAAAAGATGGTAAATGATGATGTTTGTACGATTTTCTAGTTGTTTTTAAGTTGAAGTTTTCCTTGCTGTCCTAATCTGAATTTATTTCTTTTGACGGAGATAACTGCTTCTACTAGTGTGTCACCATTGTTGGCATCCAATTCAATTTTTTCAATTGCCCTATAAGCTGCCTACACCTATGACTTACGAACTTCAAATTACCATCGCATTTTGTAAATAGACAATATTTTCATCCCTTGCGACATTTGCAAATTGGTCTCCATTTAGTTTTCACGACTGTAAGCGTGAAAACTCCTCCATCGTTATTTTAAATCTCATGATCTTTGCATGGTTATTTTGAGTGGCACTTACCTTTGGTTTATCATTTAGTGATTGTAAGGATTTTGAACTATACCTATTTTCCTATTCTTACTTTGATTACGCAGCTGGATTTTATTAAACTGGTAAGGCATTGAGCATCAAAGTTTATGTTTTTTAGACTTGCCTAGTCATTGAAATTACATAGGGGTCATGGTTTATTTGGTTTTTATATAATGTGATCCTTATTATTATAAGCTCTTGGCTTGTCAAATTTTATGAAATCGATTGTCACAATGTTTTATAAACGTTTGATTACACACTTATACGATGGCACATATTTAACTTTTGGGTTTGATTTCACATTGAACATTCGTGGTTTGAAATAATACAATGGCGCATTGGTATATCATCCACCGTTTGATTCTTGGGTTGGCCGAATGATAAGGTTTAAACTATGTTATGATTGATAGAACAGAGGATTAATCGCCAGTTGTACTTTGTAATTACTGTTATGCATGGTGGTAAGTGATTCCACCACCCTCACACGCGCACATTAATTCTTCCCCTTTGATCGTTCATATCTGTTAGCCCAAACAACTTTGCTCCTATATGTTGTTGATTCTGACCCAAACCCTTACCATGTGTTCACACCATGGCTCTAGTCGTAAGGGCTGAACCTAATGGTAGCCAGGCTCTATTGATGTTCGACAGTGTCCACAATGACCTTAAGGAATTTGGATGGCTCCTGTTCATACAAAAGTTTGATGGTTTTAACCCGAGCATTGCTCAGCAATTCGCTTTAACCTTTGATGGCTGTCGAGCCAAGGTCGGGGATGTTCAATTGGAAATTGACGAGCAATTTCTCAGTTTAGCTACCGGTTTGCCTGTCACTGGACAACGATGGTCCAAGAATTGCAAAGTGGAAGAGGTCCCATGGAAATTTCTCTTTCAGTCGCGTAAGGTTAGCTCCTGTGACAAAGGTTTTCCCGCGAATATGCTCAAGCAACGTTGGCACGATTTGATGATGATAATCAAACAGTTTATCACCTACGAGGGTCGGTATGGGTTTGTTTTCTTACACCACCTTCATTTACTTATGGTTTTCATGGGCTATGAGATTAATATGCCGTATTACTTGCATAGGAGCCTGTTTAAAATGTCTAAGAGATACAAAAGGAACCAGGCTAATAGTAGCCTTTTTCACTTCGGGCTGGTTAAAATTATTGTTGTTTATCATTTGGGGTTACACGGAGACTGTTGGAACGATTTCCTGGCTCGCAATGATTTTGAAGATTCAAACCCTCCACAGGTTGACAAACCTGTGGTGAGCGAGGGCAAGTCTGTACCCCCGGTACCCTACAGTATTCTGTTACCTAAACCCTTACCCGACTCACCTATCAACCTACCCCACTCTATGACCAAGGATGTTGAAACTGTTAAGCCTGTGGCTAAGAAACCTAAAGCTAAACTTACTGCGAATTCCAAAGGAAAAAAGAATGCCCGTTTAATCTCTCGAATGGCAAGAAACAAACCGAAACCTCATGTCAACCCTAACCCTATCATTTTGAGTGGAGATTCCAAATCGGAAGTGGAACGTTACCTGGCAAGTGAATATCCCTATTCGGAAGGTCTGTGTGTCGAACCCTCATTTGACTTTGTGTCGAACTTACCACCTTGCTTGCAAAATGACCCTAACTACCCAGTCATTAAGCTGCCTTGTCCAAACCCCGGTCCTTCATCAAAACCCTCTCCTGCTTTACCTAAGTCTACAGCGCCACCCTGTGATCAGTGCGGCTCATGGTTAGAAAGGTATTATCTTGATGTGCCAATGCTACAGTCCAGAATTCATTCTTTGGAGGATCAAGTTGCAAGGCTTACCAGTCAAAAGGCCAAATTGCAAGCCACTGATAAGAAACAGAGGAAAACAGGTTCTATTTTGTTTAAGAATGTGGAGTCAGCTACAGCGGTCGTGAATTCAAAATTGGCATAATTTGAGCAGCCTCACTGGTATGTTCTATCACTTGTTTATATAACGAATTCAAATTCTTTCGAATAGCTATGTTTACAGCGTGATTTTGCTCTGTCATACTATATGCACTATGTACATAGTTTTGTTTTGATTAATCGAATTTTGTTTTCCCAGTTTAGCTTTGATTGGATTTTCTTCGATTCGATTGATCGTGATATGGATTTGATTGTTTTGATTTGGCTTAAATTGGATACTATGTTTCTAATTGAAGTCGTTTCTATCTTTTCTAAACACAAGTTGTTTCTGGTATTTCAATTTTGAACACAATCAATGTTTCGATTCGAATTGGTTATATTGTATACGATATGGTTGGCAATAATGGTTAACTGTTATGGTTTTATGTTCCATGTCATTTTCGACCAATTCGAATACCATTCAATATGTTTTTGTTAATATGTAACCAAATCACGAATAGATACGATTCATAATAGTTATACCCAGCCGATCGATTCGCATTATTTTGTTTGACTATGTTATCAGTTCGATTCATATTGTAATGAATATGTTGTTTAAATTTGATTTGAGGAACGAAGGTAACTATATCCAGATGCACGATTTGTTTCTATAATCGTGATTTGATTATTTGCCCAGCTGATAATTATAACCTCTGTTGATTGTATTAAGATTGCAATCATGACTTACCGATCCTGTCTGTCGAATGTGCAAATATCAATCACGAAATGCATTGGGTTGGTGTTGTTATGAATGTTTTATTTACCCAAAATCGTAACAGTTTTTCCATCTTTGTATTTAATTAAAACAACGTGAATCTTATGCTACCATGATGAATGACTTATGATTGTGTTGGATTAGATCGTATCACATACAATATCACTCATTGTTGATTGCATTTGAATTGAAACAGTTTTGTTACTGTTTGACCCGATTTTATGGTCAAAGAAAAACAGAGTATTCTTACCTCTGTTTTCGATTGAATCACTGTTGATTTTGTTTAATTTGAATGATAAAGTCATTTGAATCATTAGTGATTCGTTTTTTATGTTTATTGAAAGAAAATTGGATTGGATTATTTTAGTGAGATTTGATTTGATTTCTATTTGGTCTTGTATGATATTTTAGACTAGCTACAGAATCAGATGATTCTGTAGCTAAGTCTGTAAGATTAGATTTTTATTATTTTGTTAATAAAATATCCTTCTAATTTGATATTTTTGGTCTATTGCAGGTAAATTCGAAATTGCAGTGGATTTAATGAGCAGTTAGGGGATATTTGAAATATTTCACTTGCATTTTAATTTCCTAGTTTAGTTGATTTTGGGAATATCTTCCCAGATTATGTAAAACAGTTTGATATTATCCACAGGGAGGTTTTACCCTGTGGAGAGACTTATAAATACCTATCATTTTTGTAATAATGATCATCCTCATTCGTGGGAGAACAAGGATATGGAGTTTTAATACAGACTGAGGCAGAATTTGGTGTTTTGTCACAGCTTTAGCTTCTCATTATATCAATATGTTGTTTCATGTTGTGTATATCAATTTGTATCTGGTTAATGACTATTTTAGCTATCTTAATCATGTGCAAACGATATAATTTTAATCATTGTAATCCATATCTGATTTCTTCCAAGTGTATAAATGACATAACAATTGTCTAATTCAGTTTGTGAATGACAGGTTTATCTTCTTCGTGAATTGAATTATCAAATATAAGTTTTTGCATAACAGGTTTCCCTTATTGCAGAGGTTTATAAATCATATAATTGTTATGACTTTTTATGTCTTGTTTGTCCTGTAAATAACTCAAAGAGCAGCGCAGCCTATCGTTTACGAAAAGCTTTTGGATCAACCGGTGCGAGTTTCCTTCCTCCGACCAGCTTCAAAGTCATCATATGCAGGACAAATTAGTAGCGCTTCCAGATCAGTTAGTCGTTTGTTTGTTGGTGTTATTAGTATTTTAGTTCAGATATTAATTTAAGTTAGAGATAGTATATTAGATCGTTTAATTTCAGTAGTTTAATTTCTTATTCATAAAATCAAAAAATCAAAAAGATCTCTGGCTGTCTTAGGACAGAAAGCATTTGAGTTTTACAGGTTTTATTCAAATCTGCAAGTTGTGTATATTGTATATTTGTGAATAAGTTGTATTATAACTAGTAGTTGAACGATTATTTAATAAAGTTAGTATAATAGTAATCAGTAGAATAGTTAGTGTAATTTGTATTTAGTTTTAGTTTATATAGTAGTTTGTTTCAATTAGATTAGTGTATTAGTTCGTTTTTATTGTTAGTTAGTTTAGTTTCTTTTATGTTAATTTTAGGTAGTTTGTTTAGTTAGTTTTAGTTAGTTTTATTTTTTTTAGTTAGATTAGTTAGTTTAGATTAGTTTTCTCTTTGGTTTTCTTAATACCTAAGAGCGGCCAATGGAGCCATTAAACTCGTCAGGGTGGTTCATTCCAAACGGCTTGGGTTATTAGACAACCCCGAACCGGTTCCACTCTCTCAATTGACGGACAGACAGTTTCGCCCGTCAACAAAATTTAAGTATACGTAAGTAACGAATCTAGGTGACACATGGAGACCAATTATCCACTGCCACATCAACAATGATTTCAACAAGCTACATCACTCCAGAAATATGTCCTTTGGGGATATCCAATTTTTCCTACCATCAACTACCCAAAGCACCAAAGGGAGAAGTTGCGATTTAATGTTGGTCGTTGATTTAATATCCTCTAGGTTATCTCATGATCATTAGATCAATCGTAGTGGAAGGATAGATTAAGCATGAGATGTTAACCGAAAGCAGGCGATCATCGTCATGTTATGACTTATTTGGTAGGTAAACCTTCGAACAAATTGAACTACTTCATAGTTCGAGTAGCCTGAAATATCGGAGTAACAAATAGATGAATAACCAAAGAGAGGGAGATCCTTTATGCCTAATCCCATGGTCCTAGATCCTAGACATGTGAAGATTATTAAGAAAGAAAGTGTTTATACGCACTCCAATGGAATTTTCTCCAGATGAGTTGGAAGACTGCAATGGTCAAAGTCTCTAAGAGAACAAGAACCATCCACTCAACTGCATATTAAGTCATGATCGTCAATTTGTTTGAAACCTATAGACAAGCCAAGATCTCCCATCTAATGAAATATTAAATATTGACCGTCTAATATACTCGTGAATACAGTATACGAACTTCGATGAAATTTACTCTGGAAGGATTGAACTACTTCAGAGTTCGAATATCCCAGAGTATCGAATCTCTGAATTTTTAGAGCAAATGACAGACATCCATCTAAACATCCAAATTAAAACATGACCGTTGATCTTGATAAGTGATTAAGAACATGTTTGTCTTAATGTCTATCCATCATGTGTGGTCATATGAAATAGAGATCCCAAAGTGTTTTTGTGCAAAATTTAACACACAGAGTAAGAATTTTATCTTGGTCAAGAAGGAACTTTGAACCAGATAGGATCTGGACTTTGTCTTGATTTATCTTAAGTAATCCAATACTTGAAATGCATTAAAGAGCTAATAAAAAATATTAGATCTGATCAATTGAAATTGAAAATGAAATAAAGAGTCATGGGATTGATTCAAAAGAAATCGATCCATATCTGTGATCAATTTATGAAAATCCCTCTCACTAAATTGAAAAGATTTCACGATAATGTATGAATAATAATGGAGGAAAAACAAAAGTTATTATTGTTCATTTAAATGAAGAGGTGCAATGATTCAAACAAAGGGACACAATTCTTCATAGCTCACGCCAGTTGGAAAACTATATAATAAAGAAAGAATGGTGGAGAAGAAAGTGTCTTTGTAGTCTAGATCATAAGATCAAAATAGAAGTAGAGTCCAAGAAGAAGAATTGATGATTCTTATGCAGTGAGGGTAGAAGGGAGGAGCACGGAAGGATTCATATCATTTACTAAGTAAAGTGTAAATTAATGGAGTTGGTGCTTCCTAGGGTTGGCTCCCTAAAGAAAAGTGATTTGATGCTTCCTAGGGTTCGTGCCCTAAATATAAGGGAGTTGGTGTTTCTTAGGGTTGGTGCCCTAAATACAAGGAATTTGGTGCATCCTAGGGTTGGTGCCCTAAAAACAAGGGAGTTGGTGCTTTCTAGTGTTGGTGCCTTGAAGAAGGGGATTTGTATCTCATAGAGATGGTTCTCTAAAAAGGATTGGTTTCCTTCACTATTATTTATAAAACCTTGTCATTCTTGTTAATTATATTTATATAATTGATTTTAAATACAATTCCATTGTTGATCTATTGTGGTAATTAATAAAATATCAAAGTAATTGCTAATTCTCAGTATTTCCAACATGTTCTTCACAGTGGATTTATTCAGTTGTCTAAAGTCTATACACAACCTCAATGTTCCATCCTTCTTTTTGACAAAGAGTATCAATGATCCCCAAGGTGAAACACTTGGACGTATGTACCCTTTCTTCAATAACTCTTCCAACTACATTTGTAATTCTTTCAATTCAGATGTACTCATTTTGTAAGGTGTTTTTGATATTGGGGTAGCTCTTGGTACTAAATCAATAGAGAAATATATCTCCCTCTTTGATGGTAATCCTGGTATTTCTTGGAATACATCTTCAAACTCTTGCAATACTGGAAAATATTCAAGGCTTGGCCCTTTTGTCTTTTCTGGCTCTTCCATATGAGCTGCATACAATTGACATCCTTTCCTAAAACATTTCTTAATCTATAAGGCTGAAATATCCCTTGTAGAAATGGGTCGTGGAATTCCTTTCACTATGCTTTGTTTTCCTTCTTCATCAAGACATGTAAAGGTCTTGTTATGAAAATCTAGGACAACATGGAGCTGGTCCAACCAATGCATTCCAATTAGGATGTCATACAATCCTAATTGGATGATATTCATATCAACAATTGTATTTACTCCATTAGTATTTATTGGACAACTTATGACAACCTCATTGATCCTTATTTCGGTTCCAATGGATAGTTGAACCAAACTTGACTTCCCTAGATTAATTTTCTCCAAATGTAATCTATCCATTATTTTAGGATCAATGTAACAATGAATTTTTCTTGAATAAATTAAAATAACAACATGCAGATTAATGATCTTACCTTCCACTTTGATCATTGTTGGCACAGGGAAGACCCAAGGTTCAATGCTTCAACATTGCACCAAGAAAAATCTAACTATCGGCCCTTTCGGCAACACCTGTGAAGTAGATGAAGTCTCACCCAAGCTAGAGGCAGGGAGGGTTGTAGCAATCAGGTGTCTACTACCAATATGGGACACAGATCTGTGATTACAACACTTAGCAGGGCACTTAGAAAAAAAAATATATTAGTTCTTGAATCTCATTCACATCGCAGATTAAACCCTTATTACAGATCAATGTAGTAACAATAAATATCAAGCACTTTCAATAACTTAGAACATAGCATTAGCTTGGATCTGGTATTAATTTATATTTAATACCATTAAGCACTAAGCAACAACATCACATGCATTCATCATACATTATAACAACAACACTAAGCAAATAAACAACATAAATCATAAATCACATCCCACAAAGCACATCAAGACACGGGATATACGTGGTTCACCCCAGTGTGGGGCTACATCCACCAACTTATTTTTATTCTTTATTAGTATTCAATATTCTTACATTCATATGCTCCTGTGCACAAAGCCACAGAGCCAAACTCTACAGAGGACGGGAGATCTGCGCGTTGTGCGACAGATCCTCCTTCCTAGAATCAGGTCAAGGCACAGAGCCAACTCCTTTGTCAAGCACATAGCCTTACATACAATGTATATGCACAAATAAACTTACAAATTACTTGCACTTAGCTCTGCAAGTATTAATGTACTCTTGCACAAAGCCAACTAGTCATGCACTAAGCTAGTCAGTAACTCTTAGAACATATCATGCACATAGCCAACCTCAACACCCAATAGGCTTCTTACATCACTTAGCTACTTATTTATTCATTTACAAAGAGGCCTAATAATGGGTAAACCCATGGGCCGACATCCCTTAACCCATTACGTAAACCCTAGTAAACCCTTTTCTTGGTTCACAATCTTGCAAAACAAGCGAGATCCCGTGATCTCGGCTCTGCCTAGGTGCTCCATCTTCAACCAGCCTGTCGAAGTCCCAAAAGTGGCCAAACATGACCAATGTCTCCTCAAAACTTGGTCAAGGGCCAGCAGGCCCCCAAAACGCACCTGTGACTCATCCCAAGTCACTCATATCTGGGAAACACTGCTTCGAAGGCCTCAAGCTTAGCTCGATTTTCCTCGGCTTGTTGCTTCACTAGAGCCTCCTACTCGGTGAAGTCCTGAATTATTTTCTCTGTAATAGGCCCTTCCAAGCATTGTTCCACTATCACACCCACTTGGTCTAGCTGCGAGCCTTATCCTTCAATCTCTTAAAATATCATGTTGGCTTCATCCTGCACTGGCTATAGTCATTGTGTAACCTCCATGAATCTCCTTTGTATGGCAGTAATATGTTGTTGGGATGCGTGTTGTTCCTATGATATTTTCATCCTCTCGAACACAATGAGTAGCTTCATCTGCACCTGCACGGTGGATGCCTGTTGTTGCGCCTCTTGGAGCTGTGCTTCCAATTTCCTCATCTTTGGATCTTCTGTGAGGCATTCGTAGGTCTACGCACTTCGATCACTCAACTTATTACATTCTAAGGCGAGGGTCCTGATCCTTCCAACTGCGCTCTTGGTGGCTTCATCCCTCTGATCGCACACTTCTTGCAGAGTGCTCAACATTGCTTGAAGCTCCAACATTGTTGTCCTTGCTTGAAGTTGTTGTATGGCCTCAACGAGCTTCCCCACTTAATCTCGGTTGACTCTTCTTCCTCCTATGCCAAGCCTGACACAAAGAGAAGTTCTTTAGTCCCTACCTCTTTGACTGCAGTCTGCTCTACCAGTAGCTGGTATTTTTCTTTCTGTATATTTTCTTTTTCCTCCTTGAACATCGCCCAAATTTCATCTTTCTCCTTCTCATAGGCAGTTACGTAGGACTACGCAACTCGTAGTTTCTCTAAGACCTCCTCATTTTCTTTCTTCAAGGCTTCTGTAGCCTATTCCTTTTCTTCATGGACTCGATGAAGTCAAGCCTTTGTTGCATATACTAGTCTTCATAACTAGGTGGGCTTATCCCCCAATTCTACAATCTTTGATGACGAGGGCACAGTAGGTACTGTGCGGCTTGAATGGATGGCTTGTTGTATATCCTTCATCTCCTTCTCAATTATTTCATACAGCGTCTCCTGATTTTCTTCGTATCACTGCAAGATATCCTCTGAAGCATCCTCCACAACTGCGATGATTAGATCGACGTCGTCCACTTTGAGTGTGGCCTTCATCTTGGGCTTACTGGCGCACGTCTTCTTTATTGATGAGGGTTTTTGTGGAGAAACCTTCCTCTTCCTCGATGTTTTGGCCTAGGTAGGGGGATCCTTTGGCGGTGTAACTTTGCCTTTGTCTTGATTTTCTCCTTCTTCCCCTCCTTCTTCTTGATTCACTTCGCCTCCTCCTCCTCCTACAGGTGAGTCAGGCTCACTTTCCTCCAAGGCATTGTCCTCCTCATCAGTTTCTATGTTTTGTACTTGCTCCTTTTTCTTCTTTTTCTTCGCACTAGTCTGTCCATCCTGCTCGACCGGGGTGACCAAGGGACTTTTGATGATGTTGGGGTAAATGGTACAAGAAACTATGTAGGCCATTCTTTGGTGATCTCCTCCATGTCTTCGTCAGTCAGCTTATAGTAGGACTATAGCTCCTCCTTACTCTCATCCATGCGAGCAGTGATATACATAAAGTGTCGATTTGTGTGAAACTTCTCTAGCGGTTTGTACTGATGCAATGTGTTCAGTGTCATGTGTGTAAATGCCTCAATAGCGTGCTTCAGCTGCTGGTAGTAGGCATGGAAGACAACGTTCGACTACCACTACTTCGACATATCATTTGTATACCACAAGGTGGAGAACCTTCTGGAAAACAGCTCCGATGGCTCAACTTTTGGAAATGTCGCTCCTTCAAACATCTGCCAAGAAACAAATGCGATCAGTACAAGTAACCAACTTAAATGGAATTCATACCCATGATCTTGTGCTTCACGATAGTCTTTCTCAATCTCATTGACGAGGTAACTCTCCCAGTTCATTTTCATCCCCTCCACACACTTTCCTATGAGGTCTACTACAAATCCAATGACTTGAGTCAGACGATTCTTTGTAAGAAGCTTGTCAGCTATAAGCTGACAATCTAGATGCACTGTGCCATCCTGGATGGAGGCTACCTTGTAGCCTCACTTTCCCTTTTCTACATCACCATAATCCTCCTTTATGTGTTGTGCCAAGGAGCAATCTAAAGTCTTCCCTAGGTAGAACTGTTGAGGGTCCGGTCCCTACATGCTCAGTCTTGTGATTAGGTGGATCAACGCCGGATCCACAGTGACGCACCTGTCGATCCATAGATATCCTTTGTGATAACATGATAGGATTATTTTAATGTAGGTGTTAACCTCCTGATGTCATCCAAAGTGAGGGATCTTCATCAGGTTTAGTATCATTGACTGGACGAGCTCCTTAATCCATGGTTGGGAGAATATTTGCAGCTTTGTCCCTGTCATCTTAATCAAATACCTTTGCGGCGCGACCATCGCGTAGTTCTTCCTGTCTCTGAGGTTAAATTCAATGTTCTTCGAAGCTGGGATCTGTCCTAACTGGGGTCCAACTACATGTATCCCCTTCAGGATGTATGCAGTGATCAATGTGTACTCAAATTCACATGGGATACTGTTGCGAGTAACCGCGCCAGCCAAAGGTGGTATATAATTTTGAAATACTAACAGGATTTGCTTCATGTTAGCCATATCATCGTGATTCTTTCTTCTCTTCTCAATAGTACGGCTAGAACAACATCCAATTGAGGGGGATGCTTGCAGTCCCCCAGTCGATGACGCATGTATTCCTACAGAAATAACTCTCTCAGCCATGAGCTCCACAAGAATCTCTTCCACGGACTTCTCTAATGCACTAGGTTCGCCCAACATTCACAATTGTAACCAAATATATCGGGTAGGTGAATGTTCAAGTGAGGTAATCAAACAGATGGTGAGGTATAGAAATCACAGTGTGATATACAATTGATTATTTGTTATCTCGAATCATCACAGGTGGAAAAAATTGCTCTCGACACAACATCTGATGGGTTAAATAATTAAGCGTCGTAGTGGATTCCTCCAATGGGTAGGAATGCGTCAATCAATGTGAATCTGTTCATTATGGTGTGGTCTCAACGGTCCATTCACTCATAACTACACTTTCTAGCCATTCTAGGGCATCATTCTAATGGTTAGGGCACCTCCAACGGTCATATATCTTCGCCATGGTGAATTCCCATTCTACATGGTTATGTTATCCCGGTGAGGTTCAAGTTCTCCAGATCTACCTTCTACGAAGTCTTATCTGGAACTTCCTGTATTTTTTCTGACTTGGCTTTCTTCTTTTTGAGCTTCCTTTGCTTATTTCCTATGATCTGAGTCTTTGGATTCCTCTTTCCATTCTTATTCTTATCTTCTCTTATCGTAGTAGCTTCACACTGCTGACGTTATTTCAAAGGGTTGAGAGGTAATACCTCTTCTCATACTATGTGTTGGGTGGACATACTTTCTTCTTGCATGGATAGGTCCTTCACACCTTCTTGTGTTCTTTCAACTTTTCTAGCTACTTGTCTTTCATTATGATACTTCGACTCAACTTCGCGTTCTTATATCAATCGATCTATTCTTTGAGCTATGGAATCCCTTAGTTCTTGCTTTTTATTTTCTATAGCTTCTTCCTCTGCTTTCCTTCTAATATGATCCTTCTCAATCCAAGTTGTTCCTAACAAAAGTGGAAAAGGGGCGTTGTTCTCAACAAATTTGATGACTTCAAATTATTCTTTAGTCGATGTTTTAGGAGCAATCATAGGTATATTAGTAACTCTTCTGCATAGGGTTATCATCTTTCCTTTAAACAAGCCTATCCTTTCCAATGAAGGTACCATAGCAGGCTTTCCCAAAATTTCCCAAGTTCTTTATGGCATAATTTTCACATGTGTTTCTTCATCCAATACACAGTCTATGTCAAAGTCTTCTATTCTTGTAACTATGCATTTTTTTTTCTTTCAGGATCTCTGACAAACTAACATCCTTGTGGTCATCCATTTCTTCTTTTAACTCTACTAACATAGTCCTAGCTTTCTCTGATTCTTTCTCTTTATGATTCTTTAACATATCCTTTGTCTCTTGACCTTATTTATAGTTTTCTTGTCTCATGTTCATCTTTTCAACTTTAGCAATCATTCTTGGGAAATCCTCAACCTCATGACCAATAGATTTACAAAAAAGACAAATAGGACCTCTACCAGGACATTCCTTAGCAATATGTCCCAATCTTCTGCAATTATAACACAATGTTAATCCTCTCTTTCTTTTAAATGATCCCCAACCTCTCTTGTACTGCGCACTAGGATCACAGTGCTACACCTGCAATCTACAAAAATTCTTTCTAGGTTCCTGCATCCACTTGTTAGTCCAAAAATTCTTTCTATGCATAGGAATAACATATATTTCTCTATTTCAATCAAATTTATTCAAATCAACTCTTTCTTCTAACTATGCCCTAGCTTTCAAACTAGGATAAAATCTATCAAACATACCTAGATTCATGCTTTCGAAGAAAAACATTCCACTTATCTTACCTTTACCAGAGCACAAAGCTTTAAAATATTACCTCTTTTCTTCAGATCAGGTTTCTTTCTTAGCACAGAGCTTTGCAAGTCAAGTATAATATTGTGCACTACAACAACAGATCTATGCACAAAGATTTCTCTTTTCTTCAATTCCCAACAATCACAGCTTCAGGTCCCGACATTCAAAGTTCTAGTCCCAACAACGGAACCATTTTTTGGCATAGGGGCAGACCCATGGTTCAACGCTTCAACAGTGCACCAAAAAAACCCTAACTATCGACCCTTTTGACAACACTTGTGAAGAAGATGAAGTCTCACCCGATGTAGAGGCAGGTGGGGTTGCAGGACTCAGGGGTCTACAACCAATATAGGACACATATATGTGATTACAACATTTAGCAGGGAACTTAGACAACAATATATATTACTTCTTGAATCTCATTCACATCACAGATTAAACCCTTATTAGAGATCAACGCAATAACAATAAAGATCAAGCACTTTCAATCACTTAGCACATAGCATGATCCAGATTATTTTCGGCATGAAATGAGAGCGGAGATATAATAAAGAAATGCACATAGATATTGCAGATATTCAATAATACAGCAGAAATGTATCGAGATGCAACCATAAACACAGATATACAGTAATACACAATTTCTATTAATCAGAGAAATGTACAGAGACTATAAAAATACAGAGTGAAAGACTCGCTAGAATGGTGGCAGCTTATCTCTGAGAAGAGATGTGACGGCTACTCGCATTCGCAAGAAGATGGTTACAATGAGGCTCTGAAGGCCCTTTTACAATAAAAAGGAATGCCAAAAGTCCTAAACATCCAAAAACCTAACCCTAGGAGATGAAGCGCCAAAAGTCATGTGGGCCCTGTTTGGGTAAGTGAGTACATCAACTTCCCGGGGTCGTAACTTTTGCATACGATGTTTGTTTTAGGCGTGTGATAGCTCGTTGGAAAGGTATTGTCGAGGAGATTAATTTTGGGGGATCAATTATGCCTTTAGTTATCATTGAGAACTTCAATCTCGAAAAAACTTCATTTGGACCCTCAAAATGGCCCTGGAAGTTAAAACCTGCTAAAAATAGTAAATTGCCAAAATGGCCAGAAAACTATTTTGAGCCATTTGGAAAAGGTGGGTGGCCACCGATATCCACCTGGATCAATCCTCCCTCCTTAGAAAGAAATGGTCTCCATTGCGTTGATTTCCTGGGGGAGAGGGAAAAATATTTGTTGAATCTGCATCTTGGTGAGCTGCTTGTCTTGTTGGAGAAGTCACGCTGCTTAGTTTGTGGAAATCTGTCACGAACCTGTGGCTGGAAGGTTTGGACCTTTTTAACCA
>ML823898.1:49741-64112 GCA_009831015.1 Picea engelmannii
GTTGGAGAAGTCACGCTGCTTAGTTTGTGGAAATCTGTCACGAACCTGTGGCTGGAAGGTTTGGACCTTTTTAACCAGTCTGGCTATTTTAGATGACTGTGTGCAGAAGGAATCTTCGTGCTTTTCTGCAACCTTGTCGACCTACTTCTGTTGGATAGAAGGTGCTTTGGCTGAAGCTGTGGTGGCTGCAGTATCCTTCTGTTCACCCTTTGAACAGATTATGGAGAAGATGAATTTTGTAGTATGAGATACTACCTTGCAGCACTGTTTAGGTGGGGGAGTATTTGGAACTACCTCTGGTATCCTATAGAGATGACCCCCCAGAGTAATAATGACACTACGGGGTCGAGACTCATAGATAGCATGGCGTTTCCACATATATGGTTGGCCGAAGAGAACATCACAGAAATCCAGTGGGGAAACATCACATAATACCTCATCCTTGAAGGATTGGATGCCGTATGACAATCGACATTGTTGGTTGACACGAAGATCTCGTCCTTGGCGAAGCCACCCGATGTTGTATGGTTGCGAGTGTGGTGTTGTCGACAATCCCAACTGTTTGATGACTTATGTTGAGATGAAGTTCTTCTGGCTTTCGCTATCAACAATAAAATGTAGTGGGGTCCCCTTCACCCACATCTTTGAATGAAAAAGGTGCTCCCCCTCTTCTAGATCTATTGGTTCTTCTGGTTGAATTGCTACGGTCATGACAATAGCAGTGGGGTCTGCGTCGATGATCTGTCTTTTACCAGTATTTTCAGAATCAGATTCTGAATCAAGGTTCGGCTCCCTGTCTTTGATCTTGGCCACCAATGACTGTTTTGAGCGCCATACATCGATGTTGTGCCAGGGGCTTTTGTGGAAATCGCACCATTTTCCGGTGTCCTTCTTTGTCTTCCCGTGACCCTTCTTTTCCTGTGTCTTGGACTGGTTTTCGGGAGACTGTTTGTTCGGGCCGTCTTTGTCATACTTTGGTTGTTGTGGATTTGCAGATCCAAATTCCCGTTTGTTCTGGTGCTTAAATTTCTACTCAATTTTAACAGCATATCGATAAGCAGCACCGAGTGATCAGATGTCCAGAAAATCCATTTCAGTTTGGATGTATCTGTGTAGAGCCCCACGGTATTTCAGAACCAAATGTCACTCGGAGTCTTTGATACCCAGCTTGGTGTGCAAGGTATGGAAGGTATTGGTGAACTCTGAAACTGCTTGGCCCCTCTCTTGCCGCAGTGTGGTCCATCTCATGTACTGGTCCTCATAGTTTCCAACAGGATAGTATTGTTCCTTTACCGCATCCACAAAAAATTCCCAAGTGGGCTCGGCCCCATATATTCCAGAATCCTCTGTGGAACTCTGCTCCTAGTAAGTTTCCCACCAATGTTTGACATGGGGGAGAGCCTTAAGGAGTGCGAAGGTGATCTTTTCCTTGACTGAAAAATTATGAACAGAGAAATAACCTTCTAGCAGATTTAACCATTTATCTAGGGCATCTGCCTCTATTTGACCTTCAAATATGGGAATATCAAAATTAACCTATACCTTGAAAGGTGAGGTGCCTCCAAAGTGGTCGCTTGATGAATATGCGCTTGATGCTATTGGTAGGCATTGAAGGATGTGGGAAAAATTCTCCATCATTTCGTCCCTCTGTCGAATGAGAGCTTGCTCAAGCAACAGACTGATAGGATCGTCTGCTCCATTGTTTTTCTTTTCTTCTGCCATTAAGGGTTTCTTGGGTGTGCGAGAGCGATTTTCCTTGAGAGAGACAAGATCGAGACCCAACTTTCTATACTCGGACCTCATCGAGGACATGCACTGAAAAAACGATCAAGAGCAGCCTACTCTGATACCATTGATCCGGATTATTTTCGGCACAAAATGAGAGTGGAGATATAATAAAGAAATGCACAGAGATATTGCAGATATTCAACAATACAGTAGAAATGTATCAGAGATGCAACCATAAACACAGATATACAGTAATACACGATTTCTATTAATCAAAGAAATGTACAGAGACTATAAAAATACAGAGTGAAAGACTCGGTAGAATGGTGGCAGCTTATCTCTGAGAAGAGATGTGACGACTACTTGCATTCGCAAGAAGATGGTTACAATGAGGCTCTGAAGGCCCTTTTACAATAAACAGGAATGCCAAAAGTCCTAGACATCCAAAAACCTAACCCTAAGAGATGAAGTGCCAAAAGTCATGTGGGCCCCGTTTGGGTAAGTGAGTACATCAACTTCCCGAGGTTGTAACTTTTGTATACGATCTCCGTTTTAGGCGTGTGATAGCTCATTGGAAAGGTATTGTCGAGGAGATTCATTTATGGGGATCAGTCATGCCTTTGGCTATCATTGAGAACCTCTATCTTGAAAAACATTCATTTGGACCCTCAAAATGGCCCCAGAAGTTAAAACCTGCTAAAAATAGTAAATTGCCAAAATGGCCAGAAAACTGTTTTGAGCCATTTGGAAAAGGTGGGTGGCCACCGATATCCACCTAGATCATAGAATTAGCTCAGATCTAGTATTCATTTATCTTTAATACCATTAAGCACTAACAAAAAACATCAGATGCATTCATCATACATTATAACAACAACACTAATCAAATAAACATCATAAATCATAAATCACATCACACAAAGCACATCAAGACACATGATATATGTGGTTCACCCTAGTGTGGGGCTATTTCCACCAACTTCTTCTTTTTATTTATTAGTATTCAATATTCTTACATTCATCTGCTCCTATGCCCAAAGCCACAGAGCCAAACTCTAGAGAGGACAAGAGATCTGCGCACTGTGTGCCAGATCCTCCTTCCCAAAATCAAGTCAAGGAACAGAGCCAACTCCTCTGTCAAGCACAGAGACTTACATACAATGTATGTTCACAAAGAAACTTACAAAATGCTTTCACTTAGCTCCACAAGTCTTAACGTACTCTTTCAAAAATCCAACTAGTCATGCACTAAGACAGTCAGTAACTCTTACAGTATATCATGCACATAGCCAACCTCAACACCCAACAGGCTTCTTACATCACTTAGATACTTATTTATACATTTACAAAGAGGCCTAATCATGGGTAAAAATGTGTTCTGACATCCCTTAACCCATTATGTAAACCCTAGTAAGCCCTTTTCTTGGTTCACAAGCCCACAAAAAAAGTGAGATCCCATGATATCAACTCTTCCTGGGTGCTCCATCTTTGACCATCCTGTCGAAGTCCCAAAAATGTTCAAACACAACCAATGTTTCCTCAAAACTTGGTTGAGGGCCAACAATCATATTGGATTGGTACTGGGTAAAATCATGAAGATGGGTAACACTTTTGCTTGTTTTATGACAAAAAAAACTATATTTTCACAAGTTCTTCAAATTCCGACATACAAAAGTATTTTTTTTATTTAGAATTTCACTTTACAGTAAAAACAAAACTTGTGAATAATTTTGTTATATTTCTAATGACTATTTTTCATTTTTTTTATCAAGATTTGATATGTCAATTTGACAATTGTTTAACAATATGTTCCTTAAACATGAAATGAATGATAATGAGTTATTGTTTTCCACAACAATGTATCTATTATTAAACTTATGTTATTAAGAAATGAAATATACGGCAACAATCTACAAAGACTCTATTTTATTATGACTATAATTTTGAATCTAATGGATGAATATTATAATTTCTAGAATTTTTTTAAGTTGACCAAGATGAAAATGTTGTAGATTTTAAACACGTGTTTTTCTACACCTTGTATCTATCTTAATTTTTACTTAAAAGTAAAATATAAAAATACCCTTTTGAAGAGAACAGTTTAGCAATTATGAATATAAATTTTCCATAATTTTCCGTTGTGTATTTTTAGAGATATGGATTTTTCATTTCACCGAATCATAATCTCACCTAAAAATATTATGCAGTGATTATTTTATAAAATTAAATAAAATTAGATTAAAACAATGAAAATGAAAAAAAATTATACCCAATGAAAGTAGATTCAATTTCAAAAATGTTGGTATCAATTCTCAAACTAAATTCTGAGTATTTGTAGGAGTCCGCTACCTCCAAAGATGAAGTAAGATGGAGAGAATTTGCAGTTTCCTGCAAACAGTCCCATTTTCAAGTTTTCGGCCGAAATATTCTTTCGGTCGAAACCTAGTTTTTAACGGAATCTGTTAAAAATAAACGTTTCGACTAAAAAGTCTTTCGGCCGAAATATGCTTAACACGGGAAAATAATTCATCCAAAAAACATTGTACACAAATTTCGAGGGCACTGTTAAATTTGACGTGAAAATTTTCGGCCCAAAAAAACATTTGTTCGGCCGAAAAATTGCCGCTAGAAATTCTGGAGACCCAATTGTCACGAAAGTGTTACCCAGATTCATGATTTTACCCTACTCTACTTGTCGGTCTTCTAAGGCTGCATATATGTTTCCCATGTCCTTCATTGTTGTAGTCTCTTGGATGTTGTGCATGGTCTTCTCTTTATCTCCTCTCTAAGGGAAATCCTTGTATAGGTTATTTTCCTTGCACCCCCAAAATTGGATTGGTGGTCTTCCTATTTTCTCCAAGGAAGCGTCTTTCTTGGATTGATCCTTAGAAAAATGATCTTGTTGATTTTTATTAGGGTCATTTCTATTGAAAGGAGGTTTGAATCCCTTCCTCCTCTAATCAGATTTGTACTTCTTCTCATCCTTCCAAGATTTATGCATAGATTCTATGCCCTTTCCTTGCTCATACAGGTAGTTATCCTTCTTGATAGTATCATTCAATGTCCCGAGCTCATCATATTGAATCTTTTCTTTATAAAAGGATGGAAGTCCACTTAAAAACCTTTTTATCTTCACTTTTTCATCTTTGATAAATCCTACATACTTCAACAATCCCAAGAACCTCTTCTCATATGTTTTCATGGTCATGCTTCCCAACCTTAGCTCAAAGAACTCTTACATCTTCTTTTCATAGAAGTGCTCTAAAAGGTACTCCTTCTGAAAATATTTCTTGAACTGCTTCCAAGTGATCTTGCTCTCATTAATGTGCTCAACTTGCTTCACCTGATCCCACCACATAGCAACTTTCCCATGTAAATAGTATGTGGAAATTATTTCTTCTAGGTTTGAGGAGTAGTTATGAAATTGAAAATACCTCCTAAGTCCAAGAAGCCATGCTTCAACATCATCTTCCCTTTCTCTTTCACCATCAAAGGATGGTGTCTTAAGTTTCCTCAACTCTCATTGAAAATTATCCAATTCATTCATTTTTCTTTGGTGCCTAACATGAGACACTTATGGACTACTTATGGAGTCTTCATATTCTTAAAATCCCTTCCTGAGTAAGATGGGGAGTGATTTCTGTTATTTATGCTAGTACTTCTTGAATGACCATCTCTTTTGTATTTGTCTCATCTTTAATGATAAATACCTTCTTCCTCTTGCTTTGAGTCTGATCCATTCCTTTCTTTCCTATGCAAATGATTTAGGCTTTGTATCACTTGATCACTTATCTTATTTGTTCTCTCATAAACCTATCATTGTATGCTTTGTAACTAAGCACTTCTATTTTTAGGCTTCTCATCGTCTCTATTAAGGTTTCTTGTTCCCCTCTGTTCTTGTGCCCATTCGATTCTGTCTCTACATTACCAACATTGATATTTTGGCCTTTGGCTTCTTTATCATGACTGAAGGATTCCTCTCCTTCTTCCATTTCTCGAGTATGCATTCTTATCCTAAACTGATATGGTTATACTCCCTAATTATGAAAAATGTTCAAGCAACCATTTTGTTAGAATTATGCATATTATAAAAAAAATCCAAATAATGCTACAGGTCCTTTTTCTGCTCAATTCATGAATAAATGTATCATCATTCTCCAAATTTCACCATTATTCTCCTTTGAATCATCTTTATAATGACTATTACCATGCCCCAATCCGATCTCTGAGCTGAACCTTATGGCTTCCTAAAAACATTACTTTCACCCTTTTTGTGCAAACGAGATCTTATAGTGATAATGGAATGGTTGTGTGCCAATATTTTCAAATTATTCCACAGGATATTAAAACTGGTACATAATTCGAATTATGCACAGGTGCTTCCTTCAATCCACTTTCCTTGTGACTACAGGCTCGAAACCACATGATTATTCGCTCTAAACAATGTTCCTTTAGCACTTTTCTCTTTATTCTTGTACATAGGACCTCGTTCAAAAATGTTTGTGTTATTGTTTACTTATAGGACCTTCATGCCTCTAATCAACCCCTTTACCTTATCATGAGACCAACACTAGAACTAGTTCCTTCGTAATTTGACATTCTTGAATTCTTCTGGAGTAATACTTACCGAAGTACACTTCATTGAAGTAATTATATTATCCCCACTAGTAGATCGGACGATTGAGATTTAATCTCCCATTGAATGGATGATCCTGGCTCATTTGGATGCTTCAATGAGATCAACGATCATGACTTAATCAGGTGTTGATATGAATGGTCATTATTTATTTCAGGGCTTCGACACTCCAGGACTCTAGGATATTACAACTCTCAAGTTGTTCAACTCCCCTAGAGTTATACCTGCCGTAGTGGTCATAAAGTGATGATGACCGCTTATTGTAGGTTTACACCTCCACTTACACTATCCTTCCACTAGCTTAATCCAATGGCTATGACTTAATCAAGGTTTGAGATGGACGATCCTTATTTATTTCAGGGCTTTGGCACTCTGGGACTCCGGGATATTACAACTCTCCAATTGTTAAACTCCCTCGGAGTTATACCTATTGAAGTGCTTACATCATCCTTCCACTACTTGATCTTACAGTTGAGAAAAGTCCTAAAGATAGCTTATAATGACGGTATGCATGATTTTGTTACTTCGACACTTCGAAATATTGTGGCTTACCCTGTCCTTCCATTGCTTTATTTGAAGGTCACGAGAAATCCCGGAGGGTCTTAGATAAACAGCCTGCATGAATTTTCTACTTTGGCCTTCGACACTTTTACTAGTAGAAGAAGCTGGATATTTTTGGAGTCCATAATCCCAAAGATGGCATGGCATGCTGATGTTACCTATGGTGATGTGAACCCATGGTATGTCTACAACGTGTCACTCAGAAATGGACATGTTGGGGTCCAAAAGGCACATAATTCATGTGAGACGTGTCCCCATATGACACCCTTTCTACGTGGCATAAGACACATAATCAACCAAATGGATATCGACATTCCTTTGCTCCATATATGACGACCTACGTAATTTCACAACTTTGGATTTGCAATTCGTGGCTTCGACACTTTGCATATTTCCCTAGTCTTTAGTAATCGTCGAAGTGGTGAAGTTATAGAGTCTTGAAACTTATGCTATCCTTTCACTACTGATATAACGTCTTGCATCACTCCCAAATTATTCCCTCAATCTAACGATTGGAGGGATTTCTAGGTTTCACAACTTTGGGATTTCATGCCTCTGCCTTGTCTCCAATAATCATCAAAGTGGTGAATTTCTAGAGTCCCGAAAATTACACTATCCTTCCACTCATGATATAACGGCTCACATCATTCCCAAATTCTTCCCTCTATCTAATGGTTGGTGGGATTTCGAGGTTTCTCAACTTCGGGATTTCATGCCTCTACCTTGTCTCCAATAATCGCCGAAGTGGCAAAGTTATGGAGTCCCGAAACTTTCTATCTCTTACTTGGCTTCGATCAACGGTTGACGATCTATCAGTTCGATCTGATGGCTCTTGTTATACCCAAAATTTATCAATTAGATATGACAACTCTTTCTTATCTGTCTCTCAATTTAACAGTCACGATTCCAGGATCCTTTACAAAGGATCTCTACCTACATGTTTCTATGGCTTCTGCATGATTTTTGCAGTGTTATTTCTCCTGAAATTTTCTTTCCTCATGTTCATTATTCTGCATACTTTTTTCCATGGTTGACATTAATGAAAACTAATTTTCCAACATCCTAACTAAAAAAAAATTTCCTCACAGTTATGATGGTGTTTCTATAGTTGATCTATTGTGAATTCAATCCCAATAGCACTTCCTTAAGGCACTCCTTTTCCTGATCTTTAGGATTTCAAAGACATATTCTTTCTTGATGACAATACCATGTCCAACAGTTTTGGCCCATACCAATCCAGTGTTTCAATCTGAATCTCTGATACCAATCTGTAACGTACCCATCCACCCTAGGTCAGAAATGCTACCTCAAAAACTATGTTTGAAACTGATTATGAATTTGGATACCATTTAATTACTAAATAAGCATGAAAGAACATTATAAAAACACATACAATAATAAAGATTCATGCTACAGTATAAACAATGTTCAAACATGTCATGCATAGCAATAACTAGCAAGCATGCATGTTATAACATACGAATCTAAAAGACAATAATTCATAGACAGCTGAAATAAATATACAACAAAGAAACACATGACATAGAGCACTTATCTTAATCAAAATGGTTCACCAACTGGTTGTAGACCAAGGATGTTCCACCCAACCATAGACATCATTGTTCCAAGTCTCAACAGCAATGTCACCCCCACGCCAAGGCTATGAATCCACAAGGACAGTTCTAGGGTGTCACTTAGTTTCCAAAAACTAGTTAGCACTCAAGCTCTCAAAGGTTCCTCAACACAAAACAATCCAAAGTCCACCAACTCTCTTTTCTCCAGCCTGAACAACCCAAGAGAATGGACCCCCTTCTCTACCATGCAGTCACTCGAGTTGTCCACCTCCTTCCAGGGCTCTAGTGCATCTAGTCAAGAATCTCCCTGTCGAGACTCTTAGGAATCGCAACTGTGAATAAACTTTAGTACATGCCAATGCATCTTAGGCATGCACACATTAATTTATAGCTGAAACACACCAGTCACTGCTACAACCAACAAACAATGGCTTCCTCCTCAATAATTCACCCCTTGGGTCCCATTCCAACAACAAGAATGAATGAGTGAAAAAGTGAACAAAGTTAGAGAGTGTGAACAAAATGAATAATGAATGAACATAGTGAGTGAAGAAGAAGAAGAACCCCCAAACAACCCACAATATGGGTTTATATATTTACTTGGGAATCAAGAACCACATGGCCTTTACCCAAGAATCTCATGTAACCCCCTTCTCTCAATTAAGCAATTATGGGTAAATAAAATATGATAAAATGACTTATCCCCTTAATCCCCCTCTCTTGTGAAATCATAGCCCCCTATAACTCTTGTCCTTGTCTGTCTTGCAGCCAGGGATGTATTTTATTATTAATAATGATCACAGCGTTACATTTCCTAGGCACACTGGCCTCTTTAATTGTTTGGGAACTCTGACCTTTCATCAAATAAACAAAATACATTATTTCATATGGGGACTCAAAACTGGGGTATTACATAAATGGAACTCAATTTACCATCTGTCACAAAGAAACACATTTTTTCGTTATTTATTTTCATTCTTAGGCCCGACTAGGCTAAAATTATCTTCCTTTTCAAGTAGCGAGGTGGCGCGATGGCTGGGAGAAAGGAAAGTGCTTCAATGGTTATGCTACTCATGATGTTGAACAACTAGAATTATATGAAGATGACTACTTCTATGCTTTCACCCCATTTTTTTCTGCATCAAGATTCACCCAACCTCTTCAAAGTTAGTTACACCAAGGAGAAAGAGAAATGTATGCGCAAGTAATGCTCATAAATCTGAAATGTTTACAACTTTGATGTTTTTGTAACTTTCATTGGAAGGTGATGCATTGAGTATGGAGATTTTAGCTTTGAAAAGAGGCAAACTAATATAGAGATACAGAGCTACAAATGCACACAGATCTCTTACTAGGTGCATGCATGGTGAATGTATTGAGCCATGTGCAAAGCCTATCATTGGCTAGGGGACGAAGAGATGGCAAGGTGATGAGGGGAAATGGCAAGGAGGATAGGGTTCTGGCAACATTGTCAGAGCTAGTAGTATCAACTTTGGTGTAGGATGTCAGTTTTAGCTTCGTTGCAGCATAGCGATGTCAGATATTAAATACAGAAGCTCAAAGCTGATCAGTGTGACAAATCAATTTTATTTATTTTTTTAATCAATTTTAAAGTTTAACAATTAAGAAAATATTTTTTTCCTCCACTAAGTGTATTTAGTCCCATCAATATCATGAGGTTCAGTAAAAAAAAAAAATGAAAATATAAATTTTTGAAAATCATAAAAAAAAAAAAAATTAATGTTTCAAAAAAGAAATTATTAAAAATTAATCTACATAGAAAAGATGATAAAAGAAAGATACAAAATGCACTAAATAATGTCAAAAAAACACAAATTAATATACGATATACCATTGCACAAAATCTCTATTCCATGGCCAAAGGCAAGAACTAATAAAGTGAAAGGGCTCAAAGAGGTTAGGCTAGATCCAAAAAGAGCCATTATTGGAAAGAAAGAAAACATGTCCAATCTATTAATCTTCTCCCTTTCCATTCCTAAGCATACACATAGTGAAAGAGCAACTTCAAAGCCATGATCAACTAAAAGTCGGTAGTGAATAGTCTCTTCCATTTAGTCTCTCATAAATGAAATGGTGACATTAATTTCCTTTACTTAGACTTGTATTAAAATATTTGCATTTAGTCTCTCATAAATGAAATGATGACATTAATTTCCTTTATTTAGACTCTATTAAAATATTTGCATAGAAAGGGCATCTTTTTAAAAAAATTGCATAGTAAGGGCATCTTCATAATGTTAAACTTCGTGAAGTCAATGTGCCCACTAATACACTATTTTATTATTTTAACACGTAATGAAGTAGTGCTCCTCCTACTTGAATAGTGGGGCTGATAAATTTGGAGACCATATAAATGATCTTTCGTAAGCATGACCACCAAAATAACACTAAAGCGGGGATCCAATCATTTATTACTAACATGGTTTCTAATATGAGCCACATTATCATCAATATAGAATATATAATTACTATGCATGGATTCACTTCAACTTCATAATAACTAAAGAATTATAATATATTTGTATTTTGAGTAACTTGTAATTTTTTAAGTTATTAAAACTTTAATATTTTATAATTTTATATTATTTTTTAAATTTGAAGTTGGCAAATCTATTATAATTTAGTTTTCAATTGGCATAGAGGACAACTATCATCCCTTGCTTGATTCATCATCATTATTTAAGGAAAACCATGCCACTTGAAATGATATATTAATGGTTTGTAAGGGGGTAGGCTTTCACTTTTCAAAATGTCTCTAGTTCTTGGGTTATTAATTTGTTTCCTTACGTTCAAAGAAGAGGAGCTATTTGTCAATCCAAAGCAGTTTTAGGTATTACTCTAAGACCAAAGGGCACTTTCAACCTAGATAATATCTGCAAGAAAGCCAATCTCCCTTGTGGTCATCCATGAGACTAGCTCCAATGAGGTCATTATGCTTTTTAGTAGCATTTTTCCTTAATCCCATACATGAGAGTAGATACTACCCTCAATTGCAATTTAACCTCATACCCAAGAGAGCTTAGAATTTAAAGATTCATGTAAGAGTTATATATTTTTGTATTTGATTCTTCATCTAATTTTAAAATACTAATTACATATTTTGTTTGATAAATTTATGTAATTTGTCAAAAGTTCACTTACTATTAATTTTTTTCACATAAGATTATGTTTATATTTTGTTCGCTAGTACTATAGAGCATTTTTTCCCTTAGAATACAATTTGTCTCACCCTCAAGTCTATAAGTGAAAATGAAATTACTTTTACCTTGCTAACCTCATGAACAATTGATTCACGAAGAGTCTCAATCAACAATTAGTTCATGAAAAGAAAACATGTCGCAAACTAGATTTCAACTCAGATGGAGAGGATAACATTCCTTCTTTCAAACACTTGAGCTAAACCCAATCGAGAAAATTTGGAATATATATCGCAAGAAACCCCAAGGAACTTTCTCTCATTTTGAGGATGGTATCCAAGGTAAGATGGATTCTACAAAGGCTCAAGGCTTTTTTAATATGTCACTAGTGAGAACAAAACCTAGGTGGAAAGGATAATAATTATTCCTCCCAACCACCCGAACTAGACCCAATTGAGAAGAAAAATGTAGATTATATATCTTGGGAATCTCTCAAACACTTACCTTCATTTCCAAGATGGTACCGAGGGTAAACCGGTTTTTGTAAAAGCTCGATGTCTTGCCAACATGTCAGTAGCAAGATTAGAACTCAAGTGAGAATGATAACAATAATTCCTTCCAACCACTCAAGTTAGACCCAATTGACATAAATTTTGGAATAAGTATCCAAGGAAACCCCCAAACACTTCTTCTCATTTTAAGAATAATACTCAAGGTAAACCAAATTAACTAAACCTAATTAATAGTTAATGTTTTATAACTTGTTACATATTCATGTAATATTAACTTATTTTTTTTTTTTTTTTTGAATATCATGTTTTTTTTATAAGTTTACATGTTTTACTTTATTATTTCTAGTCAATAATAAATTAAATAGACACTTTAGAATGAAAAAACTTAAGTTGACTTTATCAACTCGTTTAGTTTTATTTCTTATTATGGATTGTTTGATTAGTTTACATAGTTGCATATATTAGTGTTGGGATCTTCAATCTCAATAAGTAAAACTAGATTTTTATTCATTGTTATTCATATATAATTAAAAGAAACTTTCCAATACAAAATATGTCCTAAACATAATTATAGTTGTTTATAGTTGTTACTTATGAAAGTCCTAAAACTAGATTATTTATGTTTTTTTGTTGTCTAGTATTATTGCTCATAACATGAGAACATAAGAATAGGCATTGGAAGTATTTAAAGGTGTAATGAGGATATATTAAAAAAGTAAATAGAAAAACTTAAAAGTGTTTTTTGGTTTGCTAGGACATGTGGTGTATTTGGCTTCAGCTTGTAAAGAGTAAGGCACACGCTCTTGGTTGTTTTGGTTTTACTGGTTTAACCATTTTTTTTTTTTAAAGTGCATTTTTTTTTAATTTTATTATTTAAAATTAAAATTATATATATATATATATATAATTTAAAAGTGGAAAATAATTTATAATAAAACATTTACTAAGTTGTAAATATTTATACTTAAATGTCATTCATGCATAGAATCTATGAAATGCCGAAGGATTATGAGTAACCATGTATTCTTTTTTCTTTATCAATCTCAATCAAATATACATAAATTTAAATTTTATTATTTTATGGTTTAGTGAAGAAAAGTATATACAAATCTAAACTTTAATATATCAAAAGTAAATTATAAGTTGGCAATGTGTCAAACATACCCAAATCTAAACTTTAATATATCAAAGGTAAATTATAATGGTTAAGTTGGTAGTCTTTCTAACATACTCATTAGTATATGGTGTTTTCTCCAACCTCTTAATTGAAGTAAAAAATATGACGTTTTACTAATTTATTAAAATAAAATAATAATTTTATGTAATTAATACGAAAAATAAATATATTTAAAAATTACATAAATATTATATTTTAAATATTTTATTAAAATAAAAATTAATTTTATGTAGTAAATATAAAAAATAATGTATTGACAAATATTTAAAAATTACATAAATTTTGTGTTATACATATTTTTTAAATTATTAATTTTTTACTAAAATGTAATTGTTATTACTATTTTTTATATTTTTAATATATTAAATTTACGATATAATTTTGAGGTCGATTTTTTACTAAAATGTAACTGTTATTAATATTTTTTAATATATTGAATTTACAATATAATTTTGAAGTTCTAATGCAAAACATTGTTTCAACTTTCTTTATAGATCACATCCACTTATAATATTCGACAAAATAATTTGTATATCTGATAATTATATCTTTGAAGTCACAATGTTGTATATCCACCCATTCTTTTTAAAGAGTCCTTTAAAATAAGGATTCCAATTCCTTTACAAATCCTTCGAACACATGTAAAGTTGGAAATACTATTTAATTCAAAGTCTAGAACAAAATATCCAAATATCTCGTTATGTTCATTTCAAACCCTACATAACACATCAAGAAGATTATTTAATTCAAAATTGAGAAAAATATCTCTAAATATCCCATGATGTTCATTTAAAACCATACATAACTTAACCCAACGATAGTGAAGTGTTCATCTACCTCATGCTAGTCACATGACAAGAAAACCTATCATGAATGTCCACATCTCTTTTAAGACTAAGCTCTCAATTCTTCAAAGATCAAAACTCTTGAATCTCCCAAATTGAAAACACATGAATTTGTAAAATAATAAATAAAATTCCAAAATTTACAATAAATTATATTAAATTATATATATATATATATAT
>ML823899.1:17401-27550 GCA_009831015.1 Picea engelmannii
GGTGGGGTAAAAACACATGATTGACATACCTTGATTAAGGTAATTATTTTGGTGTATATATTTCTATACTACCGAAACACGGTGTTAGTGTTTTTTTTCTACTAATTTGGGAATAAATAATGATTCATTTTTTTTTTGTTACAGTATGTTCTACCTCTATCTCTCCCAGACAACTTTGACAACAATATCAAACAAGTTATATATGATCTTGGAAAATACATGAGGTAAGTGGTGATTTCTATGCAAAGTGTAATTTTTTCAATTCATTGTACAACTTATATTTGAATGCATGTGTTTTACTTGTAATGTAGTACTATATACTTTTTTGTTGAAACCTGTGATTTTCTTGCATCATTTGTAGATGGTTGTCATCTAAAGAAATATATAAATAAGATATAAAGTATTGAAGGAGACAAATTCCTAATGTGTGAAATGAAAAAGTATCTACCTCCAACATTTTTCAATGCACAAGAACACTACCTCGTACACTAACTTGAGGAGATCGAAAAGTGTGGACCTGTACACACAAGGTCATGTGGATGGTTGAGAGGCACTTGAAATAATTGAAGGATTTTGTTAGACAAAGAGCATGTACTGAGGGTTCTATGGTAGAGGGGTATATGGTATATCAAACCATGGTTTATATTACTCAATATATTCCTAAAATATCTGCAAGTATTAATGTGGATCACATTTGGGATGTCAAATCCATCAACAACTTTGAAGGGGAGCACCTATTGGGGAAAGGTATAATGATGAAAGTGACATGTAAGTAGATGGTGGGGATTTATAACATTTGACCTTTTTTTCTATATGTATATCATACTTATTTAATTTTTAGTTTTCCTTTATAATCCATTATTATGAAGGTATACCATGGTAACTTATTATATGTGAATTGTTTTATTTTACTACAGCTAGTCGAGAGTGGGATGCAATATGTTGGATGCTTTTACTGACCCATGTTCTGATATCAATAGGTTTCCAACAAAACCCTAAAAACTATCGACCCTCTTGGTAAACCAGAAGGAAACGTCGTGCACAGAGTGCACAACGCAGTCTCACCCAAGATAGATTTATGGGGGGCTGCAATACTCAGATGTTTGCAGTCCAGGAAGGGATTGGGGATGGATTTTGATCCTTTTCCCCATGCATAAAAAATATTTTTCATTCATCTTAATCTAGTTTTCATTCATTCATTAAACTACGCATGCATGTTGTCATAATAAAATTAACCATTCATTCTTTAAATGATAATTAACATAACAGTAAAATAACCATTCATGACACATAAAAATAGTAGGTTTATCGTGGTTCACCCCCCGGGGGCTACATCCACAAAGATCTGTCTCTTCTTCTCTTTTATTCATCTTTCTGCAAAAATTGCACTACATGCATTACATCTTTTGGCTTACAATAAAAAAGGAGGGTAAGTAACCTCTGTGAGGAAGAATAGACCACACCAGGATCCACATCCTGTGACCTAACCCTAAAAAACTATCTCATTCAGAACAATCGACCAATGACCAATGAACAACCAACAAATGACCAACCTCTACTAGATCTCATAGGCCTTTATTTATCCTATTCTACTGGCTTATATCCATTACATTCATCTCCAAAACCCTAACCTTAACATGGCTAGGTTTGACTGCATGTGCATCACACAACTTTTCCTCCATCTTCCACATGTTGCTTTCCCTTAAAATATGTCACAACTTAAAATATTGCATTGCAGTGTTGACCTTCTCTTCATGTTTATCCAACGATTGGAGATTCTCGTCTTCCTCAAGACTAGTCCAGATCTGCACAATCTTCTCAAAGAGTTATGAAACTTTCTTGGTTTCTCTTTTGATCATATCTATTTGCAGGGATTCTTGTTTTTCTCTTTCGGTTGCGACTTCAGGAGGAGTCGTAGGGGTAATTTTTTCCTTCAAATCCTCTATCTCCTGCCTATACCCCTCAATAATCTGCACAATGATCTGTATCTTTTCTTATGTGTTTATGTCTACTGCTTGTGTGTTGTATGGAACTGTCTTGAATAATTCCTGCAACTTCTTTTCGAGGTTATCGACATGCTGCTTCTCCTCTTGTGTCTCCAGCTTGACCTTCTCTAGTACCATCTATAGTGCTTTGTCACCATATTTGGAAATTGCTAGGTTTGTCGCATTTTCCCTGGCCCGTGACTGTATCTCCTAGGAAACACTGACTTGTAATCGGTACAATGATTTAGTTGGTATCTTTGCTAACAACAACTCTACGTGTGCTACCTCCTTAAGTGGTGTATGCACTAGTTCTTCCTCTAGCTGCAACATCGTTGTTGTAATGCAGAAGGTTGGAATTCCCTGCACTATGATTTGTATTCTGTCCCCTTCCTCTGTCGATCGATGCGTTGGTACCTGTCCTTGATCCCATGTGTGGGATGCTTGTATCCATTCCATAACTTTTTTAACTGTCATCAATTCTTGCATGATTATTTCCCATTGGTTCTCGACTTCTTTGTATTATTTAGTTTCCCAGTCCTAAACCCTTTCTTCCACCAATTTTTCTTCATCCACGATAATTGTGTATTCCAGGATGTCCTTATGGGCCTTGGTCTTCTCGCATGCCCCCTTATTTGTATTACCGATCATTTTGATGTTCCAACGTCTGTTTGGACCATTGTTTTTGGGGTTCCTTCTTCGGATATGTCCCCCTTTGCTTTTTCTTTCTATTTGGGGACATTTTCCTTCTTCCCTACCTGTCCATTGGTATTTCATGCACTATCATTTTTCTGTGTCCTTGGTTTCAAATATGGAATATTTTTCTAGGATGGATTCTTTGCCATTGTGATTCCTCCTGCAGATGTCTATGATAGGCCTGGTTCAATTCCCTTTTCCTTAGGTATTTCCTTATGTATAACTGGGAATTTCTAGTCATCCGGCCAATCTTTGATAGCCCAATCTATTTCTTTTGCACTGATGCAGTATTGAAGTTGTAGCCATTCCTTATCCGGATCCCCGTGCACCTGGATCTACACGTTGTGTCGCATAGCCTTGAATTTGGCTATACCCTCGTACTGCATGACCACCTTGGGAGTTATTTGTCAGCTATTGGCTATATTTTCCTTCATGTCGCTTAGATACCTGGAAAAGGTGCTAGCATTTCCACTTCTCCATTTCAGATATGAAGTGCTCCCTAAGGATTTGTATTGTGTTGCACAACATTGTCCCACTTTGTCAAAAAAGTGTGAATATGCAAGCTCCTTCCATCTGATCAACGCTATCAACACTATCAACCACAAATGGTGGAACTTGGTCGCCAAGTCCTACACATCTTTGTAGTTTTCTAGGAACAGATTCAATAAATAAGGGGCCTAGCTTAACATGGTGTCGTTTGCGCATTGTGCTACTACTGCTACAACTCCTATGGGGATCTCCTCCTTGCGACATTTTTGAAGGAGTTTTCATTCCATCAGCTTTGTTTGCATCTTGGTGGCTGTGTCACTGATCTGTTTGATGATTATGCCTCGCAATCCACTTTTTGTTTTGTAGTTTTTCTTCATTTCCTCCATGAGTGCCTTCTCCATTGTTTTGTCATCCATGTACTGTGCAAGCTTCTCACTATTTGATGGTAGTCTTGTGATGAACACAATCAACTCAACATCGATGGATACCAACCTGTCCATCCATAATAATCCACCATGGAGAACTGCGAGTAATTGTTTGATGCATATGTTAATGTCTTTCCCCCTGTCGAAATGAGGAATATCAATTAGATTAAGCATCCCTATGTTGACTAGTCCTGCTATCCACTATTTTGGATGCAACACTGGATCTCCTAGTGGTTCTGTGCCCAGGATTTCCATGTAAACTTGTTGTGAAAATTCAGGGGATTTTCTAGTGTCAGACACATCATGGTTTTCATACCTCAATTTCGCAACACAACCCAACAATCCTAGTTTGGCTGCACCCCCTATGGAATGCAAGATAATAATATATATTCCTCGGAATTCTTGAGCCTTTTCTTCCTCTAGCTACAACATCGTTGTTGTAACATAGAAGGTTGGAATTCCCTACACTATGATTTGTATTATGTCCCCTTCCTTTGTCGATCGTTGCATTGGTACCTATCCTTGATCCCATGTGTGGGATGATTGTATCCATTCCATAATTTTTTTAACTATCATCAATCCTTGCATGATTATTTCCCACTGGTTCTTGGCTTCCTTGTGTTCTTTAGTTGCTCGGTCTTGAACCCTTTCTGCCACCAAATCTTCTTCATCCACAATAATTGTGTATTCCGAGATTTCCTTATGGGACTTGGCCTTCTTGTGTGGCCCCACTATTTGTATTACCGACCATTTTGATGTTCTTGCATCTGTTTGGACCATCGTTGTTGGGGTTCCTTGTCCAGCTATGTCCCCACCTGCTTGTTCTTTCTATGTGGGGACATTTTCCTTCTTCCCTACCTATCCATTAGTATTTCGTGCACTATCCTTTTTCTGTGTCCTTGGTTTCAGATCTAGCTTATTTTTCTAGGATGGATTCTTTACTGCTATGATTCCTCCTACATATGTCTATTACATGCCTGCTTCAATTCCCTTTCCCTTATGTATTTCCTTACTTATAACTGAGACTTTCCAGTCATCAAACTAGTCCTTGATATCCCAATCTATTTATTTTTCATTGATGCAATATTGAAGTTGTAACCATTCCTTATCTGGAGTCTCGAGTGCCTGCATCTACACGTTGTGTCACATATCCTTGAATTTGGCTATCCCCAGGTATTGCACAACCACCTCGAGATTTATTCACTATATATTGGCTATATTTTCCTTCATGTCACTTAGATACTTGGAAAAGGTGCTAGCATTGCCACTTCCCCATTTCGGATATGAAGTGCTCCCTAAGGATTTGTATCATGTTGCGCAAAATTGTCCCACTCTATCAAAAAAATGTGAATATGTAAGCTCCTTCCATCCAATCAACACTATCAACATTATCAATCACAAATGGTGGAACTTGGTCCCCAAGTCCTGCACATCTTTTCAGTTGTCTAGGAACAGATTCAACAAATAAGGGGCCTAGCTTAACATGGTGTCGTTTGCGCACTATGTTGTTTCTACTACAACTCCTGCGGGGACCTCCTCCTTGCGACATTTCCAAAGGATTTTTCATGCCATCAACTTTGTTTCCATCCTAGTGGTCCCGTCACTAATCTGTTTGATGATTATTCCTCGCGATCCAATTTTTGTTCCGTATTTCTTCTTCATTTCCTCCACGAGTTCTTTCTCCATTTTTTCATCCATGTGCTGCATGAGCTTCTCACTATTTGATGGAAGTCCTGTGATGAACACAATCATCTCGACATCGATGGATATCGGTCTGTGCATCCATAAGAATATCTTTGAGTTGCACTTCATCTTTCTACGTAGAACCTACCATAGGTTGTGACCCTGGCCTGTCGGATTATGTTATTTCACTATCGATGCCATTTGTCTGGTGGGTTATTTCGACCCTATATGGTTGCTACTGGTTTCCTGTCACAAATGGGTTTTTTCCCCCACACAAACCTATGAGTCAATGTCCATCCCTACCATCGTAGGAGCCTTCCCATCCTCCTCTACTAGTGTGGTGCTCACTAGTTCAACCTATGGTGAAGGAATAACATCAAAATCAACGATTCCCTTCGATTTTGCATGCACCTATTCTTCCTATGTGGGCTCCTGCGGTGACTTGGTGCCGCTTCATGTTTTTCTTTCCGCTTGTCTTGGTGCACCGACCTTTGGTGGGGCCATCCTACATATATCTCAATGTCTACGACGTGCTACTTTTTCCCATTTTTTTTTTTAATTTTCTTCGTTTTCTTAGTTTTTCGCTTCCTCTTCCTCCTCTTTTTGTAATTTTCTTAGTTTTATTCTTTTTAGGTCTTTTCGTAATTTTTCTTTCCTAACTGCTACTATAGTACACTATACATAGGGCTTCCTTTCTATGCTGCAACTACTAAGAGTTAGTAGGTTGTATGTCCCTGTATAGTTTCAGTCGACTACCATTCACCATTCCTTACAGTTTTGTTCCTATCAAGTCCTTTAGTTGCATAGATCCTCCATCTGTGACATACTTCACTTCATATGGCCCTAGCCAATGCATTTTGAACTTACCAGGATGTTGCAAAAATTTGTTGTCATAGAGGAGAACTAGATATCCCTCCTTAAAGATCTTCTTATTTATGTGTCTATCATGTCGGGCTTTGCCCCTTGTTTTCTGTACCTCTTGGTGGAATCCTGCCAGAATCATGTCCTCTTCTAGTTCCATCAGTTGATTTAACCTTTCTTGTACTACGCATCTTTCTGTCATATTTGTAATTTTTGCAACACGTAGAATGGGTACAAAAAATTCCAATGGAATCACTGCTTCATGTCCATAAACCAATCTGAATGGTGTCTATCCTGTAAAATTATTGCATGTAGTCATGTATTCCCATAATATTGTTGGTATTTTTAAATCCCAATCATCTCTGTTCACATTAAAAATATTTTTCAAGGCATTCTCCAAAATCTTTTTGAAAGCTTCTACTGTCCCATTTTCCTAAGGATGATATGGTGTACTCTTCTGGTGATAGACTTCAAATTCCTCAGTCATAGTCTGGATGATACTATTAATGAAATGGGTGCCTTGGTCACTCATTAGAATCTCGAGACATCCAAATCTTGTAATCACCTTCTCAAATAAGAAGTGTGTTTTTGTCTCTGCAATGCAATCCTTGACTGGTGTTGCTTCTTCCCATCTGGTTAAGTATTTTGTCACTGTAATGATGTATCTGGCTCCTGACCTTCTTGTTGGTGTATTAATAGGTCCGAAAAAATCTATTTTGTAGTTTTCAAATGCCTGAAGAGTTACTTGGGATCTTAAGGGCATCTCATCCCTCCTGTTGGGTTTTCCCACTCTCTGACATACATCACAGTTATGGAAATATTTGTTTGCATTCTTTTGAACTATTGGCCACCATAAACCTGTGCACAATACCTTTTCCATGGTAACCTTTCCTACATAGTGTCCTCTAGCTATACCTTCATGAGCTTCTACTAGAACCATGGGTCATTCATGTTCCAACACACACCTTCTCAAAATATTGTCTCCTCTTAGTTTGTATAAATTACCTGCAATTAGTTGATAGTATGCAACTCTAACTACCATATTTTTCTTCTACGTGGTACTAAACTCCTTTGGTGCAATTCATGTGCTCACGAATTCAATGATATCAACAAAGTAATCATCAACTATTTGTACTAAAAATAATTGTGCATCAGGGAAGTTGTCTTCTAAGTTAGTAGGTTCGTCTCCATTGGTTATCCTTGACACATGACCTGGTCCTGCATTCATCTTCCCTAGTTTGACAATTACTTTAAAATCCAATTCCTGGAACAATAATAGCCATCTACAGATCCTCCCCTCCAACACTAGCTTATTGACTAGATATTTGAGGGAAGAATGATTTGTGAACGTTTTAAAGTTCTTTCCCAATAAGTAATGCTTGAATTTCTACAGTTCATACACCATGGCTAGACCTTCTCTTTCTGTAGTGTTATAATTTTTCTCTGATTCTGATAACTTCCTTATTGCAAATGTTATAGGCTGATATAAGTCACCTGCTCCTAGCTGCACCAAAATTGTTGATGCATCTACATGCACATGAAATGTATTTTCCCAATATGGAAACACTAAAATAGGTGTTTTCATGATATTCTCCTTCAAATGATCTAATCCATATTCATAATCGTCATTCCACTGAAATTTGGTGCCCTTCTTCAACAACTTTTCCATAGGCGTGGTAGTATGTGCACACCCCTTGATAAAATTCATGTAGTCCAAGTGTGGTTCTTAATTGGCGCACTTACTTTGGTGGTGGTAAGTTCACAATGAAAACAATCTTAGTAGGGTCAACCAATAACCCTTGTCTTCATACTACATGTCCTAGAAGTATCCCAAAAGGTGTGTCGAAAATACATTTCTTGATGTTTAATGAAATCTGACATTGCCTACACCTATCCAACATGAGTCTTAAGACTTCTACATGATATTTAAAAAGACTAAAAATAGTCTAGTCATCCAAATATACCTCTAAAAATTTATCTATGAAATATTTAAAAACAACGATGACCACCCTTGAAAAGATAGCTAGTGAATTCTTCAGTCCAAAGGGGATAAATGTATACTAATAGGATCCCCATTTTTTAGCAAATGTATTCTTATGCCTATCCTCTGTTATATTTTGATATGATGATAACCTAAGAATCCATCTATGAATGAATATGATTCCTGGCCTCCCACATTCTCTAAGACCTCATCTGTAAAAGGGGTAGGGAAATGATAATGTAAGAAAACATCAATCAATTTCCTCAAATCTACAAAAAATATTATTCCCCCTTGTTTCTTTTCCTGGAATACCATGGGACTGATCCATTTGGATTCTTCCACTGGCTCTATGATACCAGCTTCTAGCATTCGGTTAAGTTATGATTTCACTTTTTGCTTATACACCATATTCAACATGTAAGGTCTCTGTCTAACAGGTCTAGCATCCGGTTTTAGGGGTATCTTCATCTCACCTAGCTCACCTACTATTCCTTTCATCTCTGTAAAGTTTTATAGAAAAAATTCATTGTATTCACACAGTAATTATGTTATCCTTTCTAGTGTCTACACATCCCATTAGTCTCCAATGATTTCCATTTTAGGGTTTTCTTATGTCCCAATGTTGAATTTATTGACCTTAATTGGTGCAACAAATGCTTCTGACTCTAGAGATGGAGCTTCCACCTCTCTCTCACCTTCAATATCGGTTATTTGAATGTTGTGTGGATAATCTTCATATGGTGCTTCCTCTGCGACATGATAACATGGGAATAAGTATTTGATTGTCTATATGTTGTGTTGTTGGTATTATATTACAATTTCTACCTCAGGTTCCTCAAAAAATATAATTCCTTGTATCAAATTTAGGGATAAATCAACATTAGGGTTCTCATGCTCAAATGAGAAAGTTACCACAAAATCCAGTTCTAATACTGTCCATTCTATAGTTCCTTTGTGCAATCCCTGATCTATGTACCGGTTCTCTTGTATCCCTTCCAATGTATGAATAAAGTAATGAGGCCATTCTTTTGGTGGTGTCAACCTCCAATGTGTCTTTCATTTCTCTATATGCTAAGTTGGTCTCCCTCGTCCATCATATTTTTGCAATGGATTGTTCCCCTATTCTATGAAAAATCTAATGCGCAGTAAACTTTTACACTGATACCCATCCTGAATTGTTTCATTATGCATGCCCCACCATCTTGTAGGTGTCGCCTTGAGTGCAATATCCAGGGCTAACAACCTCTAATTTTCCAAAATTTACTTCTCATAATTTTTCAACAATTCTTCTAAGTCATTCAAACCATGAAAATTGGGAGATTCCCTTACCTCTATATCACCCACCTTACTGCACACTCTATTATTATGCACCTTCTTGTGGAGACTTCATGTAGTCTCTGCTGCCAGTTTTCCAGACATGTGTCTGAGTCTGAGGCACACAATGTAATTATTCTCTAGTGGAGTACCCCATCTATAGTTGTCCTGACATAATATTCTTCTCACGCAGTTGTCCTATATAGCTGATTGATTTCTTCCAAGTCTAAACATATCACCTCTACAAACCTTTCTCCTTCTGAGGGATCCAATGGACCAATTACTCTATACTCATCTGATTCAAAAGTCATTTTTCATGTCTTTAGGTTGATCACATCCTAGTTAACAAATTCCTATTCCAGTCCTAGTAATGTTGGGTAGGGTGTTGTGGCATCTACTATTTCTATAACTTCAAAATCAGCCACAATGCACACTACATCCAAGTCTACTATCACACCTTTAAGTCTTCCAATTGGTAACACTCTATGCTAATTTTCTAATTTCAACTGGATAGGTGAATATCCTAATCTTGGTTCCCCCATACACTTCCATGTCTTCTTAGGTAAGACATTCACTTCAGAGCCTAAATCAAGTATGATATCTCCCATATTGAAATCCCCAATGTTGGCATTTAACCTAAATTTGCTACTTGTTCTTCTTCTCATATGGATATGATTAACTCTCTTTTGTTCTAACTGTTAAATTACTGAAGGGGGGG